>QZGG01000440.1:0-144595 GCA_006409495.1 Sedum album
TTGTGAACTATTTTAAGTATAAGCATCACAGAAAATAAGTAACTCGAATAGATCCGTAAAGACTTTGCGTGCTTTATTTAGCTATCAAGCAAAAAATAGGAACCTCATTCGAACTTCGAGCGATGCTCTAGCTATAGTTTCAATGAATGTATGTACCTACATAAAGATCTTTAAGCTCAACTTTGCAATATTCCAACATCAAAATATTCTCAACAAGTTATAAGCCAACTTGGTGTCTTATATTTTTTCTATCCTCCAAACATACAGTTTTATTTTCGAGTACATAAAACGTTATCGAGCTCAAGGTAATCTTGACCAGAACATTTTTTTAAAGTGTGCAGGAAGGCTTCTTTATGTTGGGTACGTTCGAAGGGAAGGATAGCATAATCGAATTCATTCGGGTATGTCTGCTTCATTAAGATTGGAACTTATTCATTTCCACAGTATAAAAATAGCATAAGGGTCCAAAGTTTCTTCACCTTCCTTTAAGTGGCATTACGCAGTTGTCAATCGGTCCCTAGTCGAAGAATCTGAATATCGAACCTTTAGGAAAAAACGACATGCTGCAGAAATGATACTTGGATTAGAAGTCATTCCATTACTTCTACGCCGGTTTCCTTAACTACAGTGACTCTTTAGTGGCATTGCCTTTTTGCAGATTCGAGCTCAAACATTCAAAAATACATTTTCCGCAAAATGAAAGTCATGGTAATATTTTTGCTCGTTGATGATCAGGAATTATTCCAAGAATCCAGAAGAGAATAACCTGTCAAACACGGCGAAAACAGAATAGATTCATCATAAGCAGCTCGACTAGGTAGGCTAAAAATATTTACTGAACTTCAACTTTTTATGATATACAAGAATACTGATCTTCAACTTGAATAAGTTGTTATATGCCAATTGGCGCAATAATCATCAGATCAGATGCTTATGTATAAATATTGTTATGCCAAATTTCATCGGAAAAAAAACCTCTGAACAAAATCTTTATACCATTTCAAGGAATCGGGCCTCTCTCGAGACAGAAGTAGATTCTGATTTCCAGTATATATGGCATGAAGTTCCGGAGAATCAAAAATACGAGAAGACAGCTATGCAAACAGTTAACAAAAATAGCCAAAATTTCTAGTCTATCGAAGAACAGAGAAAAGGTTGTAAGGAAATGGAAAAAAGGTCAAGTGGTTACAAGTTTCAGATGCCATTGAATATATTTCCTCCCATTTGCAGTCCACAAGAAATAACCTGCAGCCAATATCTTCTTCACATTATGAGTATAAATTCTTCTTGTACTTGTAATTCCTCTTAAAGACGATGCTATACACAACTGATATTATTACATACTTTACGCAACTTTGCGAAGGCAAGTAGTTATGGAAGAATAAGAATACAGCAAACTGTAACTTTATCTGATAGAATGGAGCATCAGTTCACATACGTAGATATCACATTGGCTGCTTATTGTTATAGCCTTAAGAAAATGAGGAGACCACCGAATGAATGCTGTGTATTTTGTGTGTAAGAAAAAGACAGGCTGAGGAAGAGGCTGATTGATTCTCAGGAATGGAATTTTGGAATCTTAACTTTCATGGGTTACATTATTCTGTAGCATTTTCATGTTATAACTGTTGTTGTTCTTTTCTACTAGAGAACGCACAAATGGGTTCTATTTGGTAAACATATGCTCTTATTTTTTTCCGTGACATTGTAAATATTTCTTCAACAATGAGGCGTTTGTAATAATATTTCATAAAATTTGTGGATTGATTTCAAAAACATAGAAGTTTGTGTATGTGGATCATCTTTTATTAGACTCGTGAATCCTATTTTGTATTTGTTGATTGAATGACTGAGATTCATCATGTCGTTGCACATATCATGTGCAATGTCGCAAAAAATGTGCAACTCACATGTAGCATCAATATGTTGGCATAATCTCATCCATTTATAAAATACAAAATTACGTAATTTTGATAAAAGATTCATCCAATACTACGTAGGATTATTGTAACATTATCAAAACAATGTCGTTTCAATACTCGCAGCAAATAGCCGCGCTGCATAGAATACGGATCCGAAAAGATGCTTTTCATGAAAATAAATGAGAAAAAAATTAGGGTTACAATTAGGGTTACAATTAGGGTTTTAGGGATAAGGACAAACTGTATGGAAAATCATAATTATATCATGACTTAATTTTCATTCCTTAAACAGTTAAAGTTGCCTGTATTTTCAAACCGACAAAAAAATCCTTAACATCGAACCTGACACGGTACATTAACGAGGCATTAAAAAAACACGGTGTCACACGTGACAATCTGGATTGATACGCCAAGCCTAAATTAAGCCTCAAGAAAAGGCAAATGTAAAACGCGTTGTTCAAATTCACTTCATATACCGACAACACCAAATATCTCTAGTTCATCCGATCTCAGATTTTATTATTTGTAACCCAACTTGATTGTTTAATCGATCGATATGGCAGCTGGAGGAAGCTACCCATACCCACCCATGCCGATGGCCGCCGCCCCCGCGGCTAATATGCAGATTGCGGTCGTAGGACAGCAGTTCTGCGCACCGTACCCTGTCGATCTTACAATCGCTAGAAAGCTGTTGAAGATAACTGAAGGGAACTTTGCTGTCACGGATGTTAATGGAAATGTTATGTTTAAGATCAAGGGCAAGTTTTTTAGTATTCGCGATTGTCGCGTGCTTCTTGATGCTGCAGATCGCCCGGTGCTCACTCTCCAGCAAAAGGTAAATGAGATCCAATTTAATTTTGTATAAAATAATTACTTAGTTTGAACGAAACTTTATTTAATCTCAGTAGATCGGGACAGTAAGAGTATTTGACATCCTACAATGATTTCTAAATTCGAAACATAGTTATCAAATGATAACTTGGATTGGTGCAGTTATGTGTTGTTTATATTTGGTGTTTTGAATTTTGGTATTGTTGAATTCCAGGCATTAACGGCGCATAGGAGGTGGCAAGTGTATAGGGGAGACAGCACTAGCTCTAGTGACATGCTCTTCAGTGTAAAGAAATCTTCTCTGCTGCAATTCAAGACTGAACTTGACGTGTTCCTGGCAAGCAACACTAGTGAAAATGCCTGTGACTTCAAGATCAGAGGGAGTTGGTTAGAGAGATCATGCGCCATCTACGCAGGGAATACCAATGCTATTATCGCTCAGGTAATTGACATCGATACATCATAACACCTAATTTCAAGAGACTTTTATGAGTTTCATAAAACCTGATTTTTTTGAATTGGATGAATGATAGATGCACAAGAAGCACAGTGTGCAGAGCATCGTGCTGGGGAAGGATACGTTTGCTGTGACGGTGTATCCTAATGTGGACTACGCATTCATTGTCGCCCTCATTGTCGCGCTGCAGGAAATTAATGAGGATAGAAAAGATGAAGACTGATCAACAAAAATAGTGTAATAAACCCAAACATGTTTGCTTGTCTTATTCAGTTTGCTCGTACGAAAACTTAAAGATGATTTCCTGATAATATTTGGAAGAGGCCTTCTTGTCGGCACACAAACAAACTCAAAGATGAATTGAAAATTCACGGTCTAATATAATACACACGTTCCCGGCAGCAGAATTGTATACATATATTGCAAATATTTAACCTAAAGAACCAATAAATTATTAGGTCTGAAGCTGTGACGTGAGATTGCAGTATATATGAGGTATAGGGGCCATTTTGAACTAGAACATAAATAGCTGACGGCTACGAATACTAACACAGGTGACATTTTGAACTAGAACATAAATAGCTGACTGCTACGAATACTAACAGAGGTGATTAGAAGTAGACGATAAACCATATAAATTACATCATTCAGGAAAATCCGGTTTAGGGAAGAACTATTTAAAGATGTTTTTTCCAGGCCATGCGAATTCACCCAACTTCAATTACTTGTAGAAATCGAAATCCGTGTCAGGCTTCTTAACATTTGTGCGGTAGCCCTTCTCAAAGTCTTTTGGAAGAATGACATATCTGTTCTTGCGCACAGCATGCATTCCAGCTTCTTGGCATATCGCTGTAATCTACACACGACCATAAAACAGGAGCATAAGCAACTCTTCTACTACAAAACAAAAGGCGTCAAAAACCTGACAAAGTTTTAACAAATGAATGAGATAACACTTCATCGATAAATTGCAACTATCAAAGTATTGCCCAAGTCATTACAAGATTAAATAAAGCCCCAAAAAACATAAAACTTTGTGCAGACCAAGTGTTACACTCTAAATGACATACATACAGGAGGCTTTGATTTTTCTTCTATACGATTAAATATAAAATGCCCACTTCAGGTACATTGGCAACACTATTCACAAAATGGTCTGCAAGTAAAACGCTCACCTCCGCAGCACTGATTTTATCAGGGCGAGACACATAATCTTCCAGATCAACCTCATCACTTAAGTTCATCTTAGCAGTGCAAACCTGTATATCACATGCTGAAGTAAGTTAAACAGCTAAATAAACAATATTCAAAAAAATACTATCCAACTTGCAGATACATCACATATTAGCTTCATTGTTAACAAGGTAGAATATAGTGATTAGCAGGGGGACCTGAAAAACAAGCCTCTTCTGTCGTCTATCAGGCAGAGGGAATTCAATTTTCCTGTCTAAACGACCAGGACGCAGAAGTGCGGGATCCAATGTATCAGCACGATTTGTAGCCATTATGACCTTCACATTCACAGTCTGATCAAACCCATCCATCTGCAGTAATTACAACACCAGCATGGAATTAGATATTAAACAGCAATGAACAAAGTTAAAATGCATAAGAAAATATAACAAACTTCTTACCTGATTCAAAAGTTCCATAAGGATACGTTGCACTTCTCTATCCGCGCCAGTTTGTGCATCAAAACGAGCAGTGGCAATGGCATCAACTTCGTCTATAAAAATGATTGCAGGTGCATTTTCCTTAGCAAGACGAAATACATCTCTTACCATTCTTGGGCCCTGTTAATCAATACGAGTAAGCAGGCATCTACAGGAGACGATATTAAAATAGCTCGGGCACAGTGCACTTAAAAATTGTTTGGTGCAGGAAGAGTAACTTATGACTTCACTAACTGATAAATAGAACAGCATAAGGCCAGTACGTTTTTTATTGATATAAGCTACAAGAAAGCTACCAAAGGTGTAGTTAAACAAAATGTGTACCTCTCCCAAATACTTCTGAACGAATTCTGAACCAACCACGCGAATGAAAGCTGCTGTAGTGTGATGTGCAACAGCCTTAGCAAGCATGGTCTTTCCAGTTCCAGGTGGGCCATAGAGCAGCACACCCCTTGGAGGATCAATACCTATCTGCTTGTAAAGGTCATGGTGTGTCAAGGGTAGTTCAACTGCTTCACGAATCTCTTGTTTCTGAATGTCACAACCACCAATATCCTGATAAGAAAAAATCACAGCATTAAAAACCATTAGTTCATATCAAATAAGATAAAAAAGAAACAATACAGCAATTGGTAATGTTTCAAGCAAACTTCCACAGGCCTAGTATAGACTATAATGCATCAAAGAAAAAGCCTTAATTACAAGGGACAGGGGGGTTGAGGAATCGTAAGTTCTAATCTTTAGCAATCTATTGCTGTAAGGGGAGACCTGAACACTTAATAAAGAACCTACCACTATATGGTGGAGAAACAGATGCAAAAGATGTGCAGTCTAAATTTGCCAACACACGAAGCACCTAAAACAATTTTAATATATACATCAAAAAGAGATACTAAACGGATAACATTATTCATGGGAGGGGGGATTGCAAGAATCCTCAGCTATAATACTTCATATATATATAAACTCCATAATACGGTATGCAATTGCAACCAGGAAAGCAGAAAAGAGGTTCCTCAAGGTCAAAATCTAAAAATATACAACAATTTAACTTTGACAGTCTACACGATGATTCCATATTTAAATCCCTAATCCTCTCATCCACTCAGCATCAACAATAAACACATACAACAACTACCAATAAAAACATAAACCCAACTGCAACCATCCAACATAATGATAAAACAGAAAGTAACATCCAAACTTGTTACAAATGGTTCCTAATTTTGATGCGCTAATTTCGAACTCAACAGCAACATGATTAATCATCAACTTACACTGTAGGTAACATCAGGCTTCTCAGACTGGCTCAAAAGCGAGATACTAGAATCAGCTTCAGGGGGCAACACATCAACCAAAGCATTAGAATGCCTATGCAACGCAACAGAAGCCGAAGGCTTCAACAACTCCCTATTAATAGTACTCAAAATCCTCACATAATAATTAGATCCAGTAGTAGATCCAACAATTCCATTATTCTGATCAACCATCTCCATAAACTGACCAATCACAAGCGGCACAGATTGAATCCTTTTCACCTCTTCTTGCGCCCTAAGAAGCTCCCGCTTCAGATTCTTTAACTCGTCTTTGACGTACTCTTCTTGAATGTCGATGAATTCAAGTTGGCGTTGGAGGGATTTGAGACGGCCGTAGAGGTCGTCGTCGATGGTGTCGGATGTGTCGTATTTGGATGGAGTGAAGGTTGGGGTGGGCTTTGGATCTAGAAGCATGGCGGAGGACGACATCTTTAGGGTTTGAATTGTTCGATTTCGTCGGATGTGTCGGTCGGATGCTCGTTGGATACTGAGATGTGCCTCTGGCTTGTTCCCGAAGAAATATGTGCTAGCAGAGGCTAAAGACGACCCGGACCCCCGGACCCGGATCCGGAATAATTTATTGGGCTTTCCAATATCCGAAAAATATTTATTGGGCCGAAAATATTAATTGGGCCGAAAAATGTAGTTTGCATTTGCAAAGTAAAGTGCTCTGAAGCATCCTTCAAAAAATACTTAATTCAAGCGTTATTGTTGATGCCTTGTCAATGACTTATTCGATTCTTGATACAACATTTGTACATACGAATATGTGTGTGTATATTGAGAAGAACATACAACACTTTACAATGAACATTATTTGGTGCTTCCTTTTATAATGATTTTCCTAATCTGCAATTCAATGTTTAGATCCAATCATTGAGGCAACTTGTCTTTTCTTATTTTGAATGTTTAATTTAATGAACCAAGTTTAATAAGACTCACATTTTCATATACAAATACAAAGCCATGTTCCCCAAATATGTCTCTTGCTTCTATATCTCATTGCCATCTTCATCACCTCATTTTCATCTCCTTTGGTTTTTCTCACTTTTTAACTTTTCTTTTACATATATAAAGTCCTTATGATTCTAGACATGATAAAAAAGTTCCTTGACGCGTTGATGCTGTTCTACGACACTTTGATATCCAAAACAACAGATGGATTTAAGCAATGTGGTTCAAAGACTAGTGCTGCAAATGAACAAGAATCTTATTGGTTGAGCTGGAGGCTGGCTGTGGAGACCAATAACGTGAGGATGTGGAGGACTGTTCCAACTCAATGTCTGCGTTATGTCGAGACATATATGGTTGGAGGACAATATGAGAAAGACCTTATGTTGATCATGGAACAAATTTCCTCTTTTGCTGATGAGATTGTTTTATCTGATGATGAACTTGATGCTTGGATTTTCGATATTGATGATACTTGCCTTTCCAACCTCCCGTTTTACAAACAAAAACGGTTTGGGTATGGCTGTTTTCCTTTTCATTTTCTGGTTTATATTCTGTCCTTTTGGACCCGCCGGGCAGACTGACCTTTATTGATTTACTTGATTTGGCAGGTGTGACCCATACGATCAACAAGGATTTAGACAATGGGCGATTTCTGGGGAATGTCCAGCAATACTTCCAGTCCTGGAAGTATTCAGTAAGTTGGTCGATCAAGGCTTCAAGGTATTTTTACTAACGGGTAGAGCAGAGGAAACACTTGGCTCAGCTACAATCAATAACTTGCACAATCAAGGATTTGTTGGGTATGAACGTGTAATACTAAGGTACTGAGACGGGTTATTTTTCCGTCGGAACTTGTTAGGAAAGTCTGTGGGTAACATTTGTGGATGATTTACAGGACGGAGGCGCACAAAGGACAAGGTGCAGCTGATTACAAGTCATGTGTAAGGAAGAAGCTGGTTGAGGAAGGATATAGATTATGGGGCAGTGTTGGAGACCAGTGGAGTGATCTTCAGGGAGACTTTTTAGGCAACAGAACATTTAAACTTCCAAATCCAATGTACTTTGTTCCTTAGGACCTGAAACGAGCATATATTAGTGTTTGATATTATAAGGTTCAGGAAATTGCAATGTCTATATAAGATTAAACTCATCCTCAGTTTCTCCCCTACAATCATATTTCATCTATCAATAATATCATTTGAAATACAAAGAAATATAAACTATCGTATCAAATAAAAACTTGAGTACAAATACATGTTTTAAAAGTATTTTTTTGAACCTGAACCTGAAACTAGGAAATAGTATTGGATTTTTTTCTTTCTGGAAAACAAAAATATGAAATAGTCAAGAAGAAAGGGTAGTACACAATCAATTCATTATTTATCTTTGCTAATATAAAAAGAAATAAAGAGCTAGTTGATAATGAATTGAAATATTCAAAATAGTTGACATTTTAAACTAAAATAACCAATGCAATAATCAAATACTTTCTATATTATTGTGATGCTAATGCTTTTCATTTACTATTGAAATAGAAATAGTTGTATCAAACAAAATTACCACTGAATAATGTTGATGGATTAGGATCTGAGATCTGAATGACCGATGCTGGAACAATTTCTTTTGGATCGATGTCTTTGAAAGCATACCAAGCCGATCTGTTTGCACCCACCTCACTGTAACTCTGCACAAGAGGGAGTCAAGTAAGATGTGTTCAGAACTCGCTGGTGTCATGTGCATCAAACTTTTAAATCAACATTATTCAACTTGTGCGGCAAAACATGGTTTACAAAGTTATTACTTGCTCAAAAGGAAAGGGTACTCATAAAACAGGAAGTTCTAAATGAACTTTAAAGGCCTAACAGCTGCATACAGTATGATTGCAAATTCAAAGCGAAATAAGTTAAACAGTCTTCCATGCTGACCTAAAAGGAATGAGCATGTCTTCAACTTAACATTCAGTTGGAGTTGGTTTTGCCATTTCCTTTTTCTGAAGTTTCGTCAAGTAACTTCACATTCTCTGCAGCTGATGCAGATTCTGGAATCACTACCTTTTCTTTGTCAGCCACAATTTGGGAACCAGTCACTCTCGCCAGCATCACAAATGTCATACCCCCAAGCACATTATTTAGTAGTCTCATCACCAGTACAGAACTCTTGAACACAAATGGAGGAAGCCACTTCTCCAATAAGAATTCAATTCCATTTAGTGTCTGGTATCTGAAGTTGCTGCTTACACCCATGTGAGCTGCCCAAGTCATCGCATTTAGAAGTGTCGGGGGTGGCTTATTTGGGGTCTCAAAATTAGGATCCATTTTCTTTTTCATGCTGATCAGTCCATTTGATATTGCAGTTCCCACTAGCCCTGCAGCGAACCCAACACCCGCAAACACAATCCCTTTGTAAACAAAGGTACCAAAACGCTCCAAAATTGTAAATGCGCCAGGCTCAAACATGTGACTTGCTGGACAACTGGCAAATATTGCTGGAGGGTTGTGACTGTGGATGACAATGTAGGCGCCAACAAGTACATCAAAAGGAAGTTCAAAATGCATCCAACCACTAAAGTTGAAAATACTAAATCAAGCTCGTTAAGTCCGAAATTCGGACGAGTTGCCATATCACCCACAATGCAAGCGCTCACACCCACCAGCTCTTCCATCAGCACTTTGAAAGCAAATTGGGGATCAGCCGCAACCCTCGACCTCCACCCATTAACCAAAAGACCAAAAATCCCCCACAAATCACTACCACGATAATTCCCTTCCTCATCTCCACTTCTTCCACCATCACCACCCCCTTCACCTCCATCCCCTTTTCCTCCATGCCCACTATTCCCACTACCAGAAGAAAACACCACAAGGCCATCCAACGACTCACCCCGGTTCAGGTTCACATTTCTTAATTTCAACGGACGGAAGCACAAATCCCTAGTACCAAACGACACAGACGAATTGAAACACAAACGCCCAGCACCAATTCTCGAACTAGTTTCATAAACTTGATGGCTCGTGGAGTGCGCGGAATATCGGAGCATCGACATTGTAGTCATCTCTCCTGAGATAGATACCAAACAACCAACCAATTCAAATTGATAAAAAGTACTTGAAATCAAAATCAACTGAGAAAGATACGCAGACAAAAAATCAAACACTGGAGGATACAAAACCACACAATTCAAATCCAAGTAAGACGACAAACAACATCTCTCTGAACGACTACACCAAAATATCTAACCGAAAGCATCACATGTGTGACACTCCACTACTTGACTTACTGCAAACCCTAATTTGCAGTTGATAAAAATTAGGGATTGAATTGAACCTCCTGCAAATTGAAATTAGGAAATCTGAGGAGATATAAAGTCTGACCTGATTGAAGAAGGAGCGATGTCGCGCGAAGCTCCACTCGAGTCGAGTAGCAGAACCTCCAAGCGAAATCCTTAGCTTTGCAACCTTTTTATTATTATTTTTTAATTTAATTAATAAATGGTAAAGAATCCAAGTAAAGAAGCGACTCAAATACATTATTAATATGAGAGGAAGTTAGAGAAGAATATTTATGTA
Source organism: Sedum album (assembly GCA_006409495.1). Lineage (NCBI taxonomy): Eukaryota > Viridiplantae > Streptophyta > Magnoliopsida > Saxifragales > Crassulaceae > Sedum > Sedum album. The sequence continues at coordinate 10,720 of QZGG01000440.1, forward strand.
GGGAAAGTATCATGTGTAACTCTTCTTTTTTATGGATCTATGGATTCTTTTTGCAGCCGTTGATTGCATTTTTTGTGTGCACCAGATTGCGTCAGCGCATTAATGAAGCATGTGCAACTCACGTGTGCATTTGTCATGTGCATATCACGTGTGCATTTGTCATGTACAATTACGTGGCGCAATCTGGTGCACACAAAAAATGCAATCAACGGCTGCAAAGAGAAATCCATGGATCCATAAAAAGGGAGTTCCACATGATACAACCTCTATTTTATGTAAGATAATGATATATAGATTCTATCGTTAATTATTAATAATGTAACGATAAAATTAAATTAAAAAAATAATCGTAATCTATAATCTCAACCGATCGAAACACATGTACTCAACAAAGTAGCACAAATGTAAACTAAAGTTCTGCATTTCGCCAACTTATAAATGGTACACTATATGAGAGCATGTGGTTGTGGTTTAAAGGAGTGGTCGACCAGGGACGATTGTATCCCGTGACCGGTCCCGACTTTCATCAACCCTACTCTGTGTTTTTCTTTTGTGATCAGGACTGTGACGCAAAATGGCCTAGTTTGACGGCTGAGCACAAATTGCTAGACGACACAATTAGGTAGGTGGTACTGAGCAGAGAACAGAGATCGAATGTGGAAGAAAGAAATGGAGTGGAACTTTTTAATTACAAAAAAGAGGAATTTGGACTTTTTATGGACAAAATTTCAAGTGACATCCTTAATTGAGATTGATTGTCAATAGGTACACATTTCATTACTTCTATAAAATAATAAAATGAAAAACTAAATTAACTTTAAAAACCTTGTCAAAATGATGGATTGACAATAATGCACTTAATTTTACTAGCCTTTAAATGTCAATGAATCACCTTGGTGATGTATTGACATGTTTAGATGTCACATTTGGATTTCTTGTACATAATAGTGAGGGATAAGGTTAAGAAACCAAATTAGTGCAAGTTGCAAGTTGATATTTGATTACAAAAATCAACAAGGTTTATGATATGTTCTTAACTTTCTAATAGATAAAAAGGACTGCAAGAGTGACCAAAAATTGTTAAAATCTATATGGTACAAGTTTAATTATCATACACAAAATGATCGAGATTCATAAATTATGTTATAGTAATTATAAATTACCTGAATTTCCTGATCGTCATTTTAATGACATTTTTAAAGCATCGAGAGCTTCTCGAGCCGTTGCTATTTGGAAATTATTGTCCAAATATTTTCTCATTTCGTGTCTAAATCCGTACCGAATTAATCATTACTCGAAAAAGGTACTATATCATAAAAAACTTATTTTCTTTACAAATAAAAAAGAAATTAACTACTACTTACTATTTAAGCTCGTATAAATCTCAACTTGCCACCTATTTTTCACAGCTCTATAATTTCGTCAAAGAAAGAAACAAATCCCAACGTTGACTCAACACATTAGCTGCGTTGACCGTCTCATCTCCAACCCTAATTTCACCCAAAAATCCCATGCGCGGGATTTCAAATCCATCGCCATTTTCACACTATCTGTTTATTCATCTCGCTCCTCGGCATCTCGATGTGTTCTCTGTTCGATTAGTGTCTGTTTGAATTTTGTACATTGGCGCTAGTTTTTCGAATTTGGATTAGGGTTTCGGGTTATGGATCGGAGGATGATGTCTGTGACGCCGCGACCCTGCCGCGGAAGGCGGATCTCGTTTAAGCGTCCTCGGTCTGATGGTGTGAGGAATTGTGTTAAAAAGCTGATGGAGAGGGAGATTTTGACGAAAAGAGATCGAGCGTTTAATGCTGCTGATGCTCGAGAGAGGTTTCGGAATATGCGGCTGATGGTCTGTTTGATTTTTGTTTCATTTCTTGTGTGAATTTTTGAGCTGAAGTTTTGATTTGATTTAGAGTGTTGTTAATTTCGTTCAATGTGATTTAAGGCTTACACTTTTCTGTGTATGTTTGTGTTTTTTATAGGAGGAATATGATATGCATGACCCAAAGTCATTGGCGTTTTTGGAGGTTCCATTTCTAAGGGGAAGATCGAAGGTTATGGAGATTGTCGCAGGATGTGGTGTACTCTTTGGCTTAACACATTCCGGTGTTTGTACTGCATTTTGTAGAGGTAGATGTTGCTATACTTTGGAGTTTGTGAAAAATAGTTTTGATGGAGTTGGATTCAGTATTTAGTTACTTATTTTTGCTTGATATATTTGATTGCAGAAACTAAAAGACAGCTATGTATTCTTAACATTGGTGCTGATGAAGTTGTCCGGAGCATGTTCTACAATAAGAACAATGATTCAATTATTACAGTTTCGGTGTATGCTTCTGATGAGTTCAAGACTTTAAGATGTAGATCCACTAGAATCGAGTATGTATAGTGTCTTTCGTCAATTACCAAATATATGCTTCGTGTACTTTGTTTTTCTTATTTCATTTTTCATTTTTGAAAGGTATGTAAAGAGAGGACGGCCTGATGCTGGTTTTCCCCTTTTTGAAACTGAAACTTTGAGGCATCCAGGATTCGTAGAGTTTGATGATGTTAACGGAAAAGTGCTAACTTATAATCCCGAAGATAGGTATTTCGCACTCTAACTTATATTCTATTGGCTATTTTATTAGTTTTATCAGTGAAGCTGATTTTTTCTTTCTTACTCTGGGGCAGTATTTATAAGGTGTTTGACTTGAAGAACTACAACCTTTTGTTCACCATAACTGACAAAAATGTTCAAGAAATAAAGATCAGGTATTTGTTTTGTGTTTCCTCTTTTTTCACTTGTATGCATCAAGTACTTGCTATGTTGCTACACTTTTTACATGTACTCTGTTTTCCTATGGTAACAGTTCAGGAATCATGCTATTGATTTTTAGTAAAGCTTCTAGCCACGTTCCCCTTAAGATTCTATCAATTGAAGACGGGACAGTTCTCAGGGAATTTAACCATTTGCTTCATCGGAACAAGAAGCTGGACTTTATTGAACAGTTTAATGAAAAGCTTTTGGTTAAACAGGAAAATGAAAATATGCAGATTAGAGATGTAAGGCAATTGCTTTTTCCCTTAATCTAAGTAAATTTATTATCCAGGTTTAATAACAGATAAATGTGTGCAGGTTCGAACCTTTGAGCAGATTGAAGTCAGCAAATACAGATTCCCAACTCCATCAGCATTCATATTTCTGTATGAGAATCAATTGTGTCTTACATTCAGGGATGGGACAGTTTCGGTGTTTAACTTCCGTGGAGAACTTGTAACTTCTTTTGATGATCACGTACTGTGGCATCCAGATTGCAGCACAAACAACATCTTCATCACAAGTGGACAGGATCTTATTTTTTCGTTTTGCAAGAATGATTCTGATGACATTTGGATGGAGAAGAAGGGTACTTACCTCTACTCTGTTGACATTATGGACTAGAATTGTCATTACATACCATGTTACACATAGATCATACAGTGGATTGGTGGCTAATTAACTTTTCCTTTGTTCTCATTTGCAGTTGGTTCTATCAACATAAGCAACATTCTGACTGGAAAATGCATGGGTAAAATTACAGTGGATAGTGGCTGTCCCAAGGATGTTGAGGACTCGGGAAACCAAAACCCCTCCAGAGACAAATACAGGGAAGCACTGGAAGAGGTTACAGCCCTTTTCTATGATGAAAGCCGCAATGAAATCTACACCGGGAACCACCAAGGCATGATCCATGTGTGGTCAAACTAAAAGAGCAGCCAACACCAATATCTTCTAGGCAGTTAATTAAAATGATAGGAGATCAAAGGCAAAGGCCATTCATTCTTACAATTACTGGTTGGCAGAAAATGAGATTACTCTGCTTTGTTTATTGTTGTCTCACATGTAACATCGTGTTGCTCAGACGTGTAAAAACATCCCAATTTTGGTGTAATTTCAGCGAACTACTTTCGTATATTGTTACAGAACAGGATATTATCCAAAGCGGACTCTATGTGATATGGGGTCTGGTGAGCTATATGAGTCTAGTTGCTTTAGCCAAGGAACTAAATCAAATGAAGCATACCCATCAACCTTTCTAAATTACGGATATTTAGTTTCTTTTTTTGTAACAAGATGGTGTAAGAAGCACGGAACGTCAGGCCGTGGCCATAGGCATGTCCATCTCAGAAGACATCTATTTGTCAGCATGAATTTCCTGGAAGAAAGAAGACAGTTGTGTTGAGTGATGAAGTTTTAGTCTGATTGTAGTTGCTGGGTTTAGTCACCAGCTTGTTATGGCATTGATTTAGGACATGATAGATTACGCACCAAAAATTTCAAACCACTTGGTGATGGCCTAGTGGTCATTCTCTCCTCTGACAATCAAGATCGTTCGAGTATAAGATATGTAAGAATCGTACCTAATGTAACTTGGAAAAATATTGATATAAAAGATTTCTATTTCATCATTTTTGGTGAAAGAAGTATCCGCAAAAGTTTCGCATTTAAGCACTTAGTATGACCTACCTACTTACCAGCTGACTATCCTTTTAAATATTCCAAACTTATCATTGCTTCGTTGCAGTGTTGCACAGTGAAATTGTTTGATACTTGAGAATTCAGGTGTTACGTATCACCAATCCGCTAGAAGTTTATTTTCTTTAGGTCCATAGGTCTGCCAAATTGTTTTTCAGCGATGAATTTTCACGCCATGTAGCGTGTTCGCTCTAGAAAGGCTCTCAGGCAGATTTGCGCTTTCTAGCTTTTCAAAGGTCCTCTCCGGAGATATCCATCTGCAAATGTTGTAAAAGAACATTTTTAAATTAAACAGACTAATGAGAAGAAAATACAATGATGGAAAAGTATCAACTGGTAAAAACATTGGAAAGTCCTTCCTTGTTCATAGCATGAACTTTGGAGGCGACATAAAAGCAAGACCTCTCATATAAGGCAATAAAAAATCATGGTTTCGTCTACCTTTTAGCTGCATGTCAACCTGTGAGCCCAATTCATGCGGGCACACAGGAGGTATCACACATTTCTTGATACTCGAAACTGACTTACATGTTAGGTGCCGTGTCTGGTCAAACTGGCCCTGTGAATGCACCATTTTTAGCCAATGCATATAGCATTTCAATGAAAATTACTTAACAAGACAAGGTGTTTATTAGCCAAATACAGCATTTTAAAATGCTACAACATGAAACTTGGTTAAATAAATTTAATGAGTACCAGAGCTGGTCGCTTTTAATTTCTTAACCACATCCTCTGCAGCCTCAGTCATTCCTAAAGCATCGTAGGTTTGGAGCACAGTAGCAAATGTAATGTAGTCAGGCTTGCATCCTCTTTCTTTCATAGAAACTAACAGTTCATGCATTTTTTCGACATTACCCGCTTTCCCATAAGCACTGATGGCACAGTTGAAGAAAGTAGTATCCAAAACAACATCAGAATTAGCTACTTGTCTCAAAATTGAATCAACTTTCTCCATCTTCCCTGCTCTACTAAATCCTCTAACAAGAGAGCAATAAGTAATAGTATTTGGCTTCATACCCATATGTTTCACACTCTTGAATATTTCATCCATCTTCTCGACATTCCCATTTTTTCCGTAAGCCTCTATTAGTATATTATACGTAACAATTGTTGGGGAGAAAAACCTCTTTTTCATGTACGCCATAATCGACTCCATTTTGTCATACATACAAGCTTTTCCGTATGACCTAATGAGGATGTTAAACGTTGTCATATCCGGCTCAATCCCCATCAGCCGAAATTCATCATACCACTTCTCCATCCTATCAATAATTCCATGTTTACCATAAGCACCAACTATAGAATTCAACGTGAAAACATCAGGAAGACACCCATTAAAACTCTCAACCATATTTGTTAAAGCAGCCTCCATTTCATCAAACATCTCAGCCTTCCCATACCCATCAATCACAATATTATAAGTCACCGAACTACTCAATCCCCAAGTACAACATTTCAGCTAGAACACTCTCAATCAAGTCAAACCTCTGAGCCTTCGTGCAACACTTAATAAGTATAGAGTAAGTATAAACATCAGGCTTGCAATGGGAAACGGTTTTCATGTCATCCACAACAGCGAAAGCTTTGTCAATGAGGCCGCTCTCTCCGTATGCACTCGCCAACGCTGTATATACATCTATAGTTGGCTTAAGTCCATCCATCAGCGTCTCGAAAAGCACACCGCCTCCTCAGCCTGCTGACACTTTCCTAGCATCATTAGAAGCTTCGTGTATGTCTGACATCTTGGCTCATACCAGTGCTGCTTCCGTAATAAGCCAAAAATCTAATCATAAAACAAACATAAATTCAAGTTCAATTTACTAAATAAAAATCCTGACTTGACTCAAACCCAACTAAAAAGCTCTACTTTTTATCAAAATGGAGTGAAAATCGGAGTACCGTAATAGCAGATTCCCAGTTATTTCTTCTAATGGCGTCGTCGAGAGCTTCAAGAATGGCTTTAGGCCATAAATTATTATTCTTTTTTGAGTTTGCTTTCTTCTCAATTGCAAGAACAGCTGATTCAGTTCTGAGCAAACGAGATAGTTCCTTACCCGAATCCTTTTGAAGGCCGCTGGTTGAGGGCTTCGATTTTCGCTTCGCCCAACGCGCTTGGATGCATGAAAGTCGCGATCTTGGAAATAGTAAATTTTCAATGGGGAATTTCGTCGAACAGGTGGCGGCACTCAAACTCCGGATATCGATAAGTTTACAGTCCATAGCTGCGGTTCTGATTGCGAAGCTGGATGGCGTTCTATTCTATCATCAGACGCTAAAGACGACGTTTTTCAAACTTCTCTGTTTAAACCATGTCGTTTTGTACATCTATGTACAAGAACATCAAATGCATGCCAGCAAGTTTGAGTTTCTTCTTGCTCATTTTTTTTAAATATCAACTCTGAAACCAGACAACATAATCTCAGTTTGTGGCAACCTTTTACTGAATGCATAAACCTGTGATCTAAAAAAGTTCCGGAGTTTCGATTCTTGACGAAAAGAGAGAAAAATTTTCTTACAATTGCGCATAACTGCGGCAAATTTCTATTTATACAAATATACATTCATGAATTAGGATCTCCTTAAAAAGCGCCATGGTCCTGTTCCTGTCCCATCCTGCAATGCCAAAACATCAATCTTATTTAAACCGTTAACTGAGCGCGGCATTGCCAGTTTTTGTAATATCATTTCTTTTAAGAACTTATTACCTCCAGACACCGGCAAATGTGCGCAAAGCCATGTAAATGGTTAATGCAATCCATATGCCAATAAAGCCGTTGGTTTTCGAGAGGTAGAATAGCGAAGCTACGCTGCATATAGCTACAATAACCTGAAAAAGCGAGCGTAAGGAATTTATTTCACTGATGAAGTTAAGATTTCGAAACAAGAACTTGAGAATTATTTCTACACCATTGAGTATGCTGAGTATTTAAAATCAGCTGCTCCATAGTTCACCCCGTCGAAGACGAAAGATATGGAATTTATCGTCTGCGTGCCTGCGACAAACTGCAAAAATAGTATAAATCAGTTGATTCATTAGAAGTCGGAAAAAAATTGAATGTGTCGAAAAAAGTCTGCATACCGGAACTGCAATATGTATGAGGTGCAAAACATTTTCATCTTTTGTAAAAACAGGTGCCCCAAAGTACAGTCCAACTCCAACAACTACGGTGAGTCCAAGTCCGAATACAAAGCTCATTTGTAGTACTCTACACGCGGTAGCTGTGACCTTATCGAGGTCTTTTGCAGCAAAAGCACAAGCTAAGATTGCCTAGCTAAAATATGTACCTTGCTCAACTATTTTTGTTAAGACGCGTAAAATGTGGGAAAGTCGGGTAATTTGTAGATGATGATTCTGACCTGTCCAGCAACAGCTAAACCATCTGCAAGTAAGGATGACATTAACCAAACTTGCAAACAAACTTGGAATGCAGCCATGGGAATTGGACCCATTCGAGCTGCTAAAGATGCCGCTAAAGTCACGCAGAAGGTCACCGCTATAACTCGAGTCATTAAAAACATACCTGCACCAAGTAAGACGGATTTGAATCAGTTTTATTCAGTACAGTGACTGCAAAAAATTCAAACAAGCCCTGAAAGGGGTAGCCAAACTGTGGCAGGTAGGAAGCCCTCAGTGAAGGTATCCTCTGCAAAAACATGCCGTGGGTTTAAAGCACCAAAAAGAGGTTTATCATGCAAAGCATGGGATTTTAGCACTCACCATTCGAGCAGAACTTCCGATACTGCAGTGTTTTAAGGCTTGGGGGAAGAAGGTCAACTTGTTTCATCAGCATCCACAACAAAATGAAAAACATCAAATATCTGCGCGAAAGGTTGAGATATTACTTCCTGAAATTTGAACTCTGAGAATGATCGTAAAATGAAAACTTGTCTGAGGAAGGAGATAAAAGAAACTTTTATTTCCTGAGGAAGAATATTTTCATTTTGCGCGTATAATGTAACTAAACACTGAACCATACTGTGAGAGAACATGCGCGATGGCTGCACCGCTGACACCCAGATGACATAGGAAAATCAGTATAGGATCGAGGATAATATTCACCACATCACCAGCAACTGTAACCTCAAACAGATGAAATTAGGATTATCCATAACTATATACTTTGGGTTAGATTGAAATTCTTGAAAACAAAAATGCAGACAAAATGCAGCTGATATACAGGAACTTACGGGTTGCATATAACGGAGTTGTTGTATCCTTAAATCCTCGAAAAATCCCTTGTAAAGATAGAGATAAAAGAACAGCTGGTGCGCCAAGTGCTCTTATTTTCAAGGTACTGAGGGCGAATGGTAGCATTGGCGAATCCTACAAAACATAAAAACTGTAGGCCTTATTTGTGTTCTAGATGCAAAACAATAACATCTACTAGTTTTCAAAACATGAAATTTGGACCAAATAAGTTCAGATCAAAAACTGCATCAGAAATTCTGTACTTACAGATTTAACACCCATGATATTCAAAAGCGGCCGTGCTGCTAGTACAAGCAATACGGCCTGAATGACGCCTAGAAATATGCCAAAAACCATTGCAGTTGAGCAGAGCAATATGCCGCTTACCAGATTTGTTTTTCCTTTTATCAAGTAGAAGCTAAAGTCATTGTGTCAGAAAATATCAATCAGTGAAAATAATTTTCTTTCTATGACGTAAAAATGCTAATGAAGTTCTGCCGTGAATTTGCAGCGGTACCTTACCTTTTCTAGACTTATTTCCTTTTTATCCTAGCTGCTGACCCTTTCTCAAGATCTTCGAGCTCAGAGCTGCTCGGAACAAGTCTACTTTTCCTTCCGGTCTTAAAGGATAATTTTTTCCAAGCTTTTACCATTTGTGTCTGATTCATTTTCTGAACTTTCAGGCACAGACTCAACTGGTACTAACTCTCTCACATTAACATCTTCAGATAACTTCTTCTCCGATTTATCTCGTTTGCTAGCTTCAGCACTAAGTTTCTCTAAGGTATCTTCCTCCGCTACAAAAGACGTTGTGATACTAACAAGAGGGTATATAGTAATCCTGGAAGCCTGGTTGAAAATAGCGATAGAAACACCAACTGCGGCAAGCTGCATTGGACCTATTAATGAAATTAAGTTCTTATTTTACCAAAGCTCAAGTAAAAAAATTCCTTCAGTCAGCCGGAAAAGCGATAATGAGTGACATGTAACTGAGAACCTAAATGTCCAATAAATGCTGTATCAATTAAAGAAGCAACAGGATCCGCAGCCAAAGCCAAAGCAGCAGGAAATGCAATCTTCAAAATCTCTCGTCCGAGATCATCCATCTTTAGAACATGTCTACATTTTAGGATCAAAGATGAGATTATCATTGAAGTATATATACTGAGTTCATCGATTAGCTAACTGACATATGCTCACCTTGCACCTCGAAAGAACACAAAAAATGGCATTTTGGACTCGTTGGGACGTACAGTGGCATCATGAGTTTCTTCCATTTTCTGCAATAACATCAAAACTAACATATGAAAGTTCTACAACTCATCTAAGGTGACAAACCCTTGCGGACGAAACGAGTACCTAACATTATGCGTGCATTTCGTAATTTAGATAGTTGTACCTAAAATGAAACGTGTAGAGTAAAAATTTACTAACTTTGCGGAAGATAAAATTTTATTTCTTGAAACATGTCCATAGTCAGAGACAGTGAAGATACAATGACAAAGCTAACCGATATTATTAGTACAAAATACAGATTGTTTGACATGAAATGTTGCTTAATAATCTGATAATGCAAACAAAAAATGAAGAACAACAGCAAACCAGACTACCAGTTTCGATGATCCTGCCAACTTTGAGATGTTTAAGAACTCTGTTTATCAGCTATCCATTTATACACATTGTTCTTCAAACTTCCACTTCTTTTCAAAAGCTTTTAGCTAAACTAAATGTGATGAATTGATTAGGATTGTGACCAAATAAAAACATATAAAGTTTTGGTTTGAATTTGAATAAGATTTTTAATGCAAATGTATCAACTTTTGTTTTATATTATTTTTTATGCTAAAAGTTTCAAACTTTACTATCAAGCCAGTCCTTCCATGCACTCCAACATTTTGCTCATGATCCTTTAATCGAATATTTTTACTCTACTTAATTATGTTCTAACCATTTCAATTATTTTCATCATATATGATAGTACAAAAATGAAACAAAAGTGTTGTGGGGAACAAAGTACTTTGTGGGCTTACTTGGACTCCACCTGATTTAGATAGAGTTAAGATAAATTATTTTTATGAACTTTACTATTGGATCAAATTCAAAATCTGCATTTTATAAATTTTGTCGTTTAGTGCATAAATGCACTTATGTTTTGTGCAATTTTTGTTTGTTATTGTATATATGCACTTACGTGACAAAATGTAATTGGCTCAAAAAACTATATGGATCGCACTGGAGCTGGACTCAGTTTAGATAAGTGGACATTTTGTAATGTTATAGTTGTAACCGCTGCCCATCAAAGTTATAGTTGTAATGTTACAGCGATTCCATAGAACGCCATTTTGACATATTAACGATTGTTGTCTGAATTCTTTACAAAACGAGATACTTTTTTTACTTTGAAAGTACTGTTAATTATCTGGCAGCAGTGGATCATATTCCTTTATTTGCACCATTTATTAATAATTCACTTCATGTAACCTATTGGCTCCGAACAACATATGTATGTATAATTTATAAAGTTTTCATTGCGACTTTCTTGTGCAAATAGTTTTAGTTTACTGCGCCATACTTTGCCTTATGGTGCTTATTCGGATTCCATTATTGGCTACGAATGGAGATACATAAGTCGGTATAGAATTCAATCTCAAATTAATATGTGTCAATGTTTCCAAACTAACTCAAATTTCCTGAATCGCATCTATTTATTGCATTCTATTGTGTCAATACATTAATAAAACATGTAAGTTGCACAAGTTTTGTGCAAGACATGTGCAATGATGAGATGCAATTTCAGTCATCTGATAAATAATCAATGTATGTAAAATAGAGTTCACGAATCCACATAAAAGTTAAGTAATTCTGTTTTAAAGTGATTCTTATTTATTTTGATTGGATTGTTGCTTAACAAGTCTTATTTTGATATATGTTTTGTCGGGTCGGGCCGGACTCACCGGACGTAATACTTTAAAAAAAAAAAATTATTACTACTTCATTGCTCAAAGAATGGACAAACCCCATACTCAAGGCGGATAGCACTCAGGAGGGCTTGAACCACCGACCTCTGAGACCAGAGATCGAATGGCTGACCGCTAAACCGCTACTCCGACGTAATACATCATATCGGATCAGAACTTAATCGATCCTTTGAATCACACTGGGCCTTTCAGCTTTTCCTTGTTACAAAAACTGTACCACGTCATATTAATCACGTGTAACGTGGGCCTGAGCTGCGTGACACGTACGCTTCCTTCCAAATCTCAATCTAAATATTTCACTAAATATCGATTTAACAAAAACTAAAAATATGACACGTAAATTATGTATTTTCCTCTACTGCGCAGCCTACATATAATAACATACACCGCCATTTACAACCAATTAAATATTTCCACGTGTATATAGACTCTAACTACAAATCAAGACATGAAACGTTGAAAGTACACGATAACGTTAGTGTAGCTATCAAGATTCGGCAAGTAGCTTGTAGTATAAATACTCTTCCAAAGTCGCAACACCGCTTATCCTCCGTCTCAATCTGTTTCCGGCCTCGCGAGTCGGGCGACATCTCTCCGTCGGCTCTGATATATTCTTCCGAGGTAGTTATGTGGTTTATGTGTCGGATCTGATTGCGATTGTATTTTGTTGTCGGGGTTGTGAATAGGGTTTGGATTAGGATTGAATTTAGGGTTTATGTTTGTGTTTTAAGGGTTTGGATGAATTCGGTGCTTGATTTAGATGTGTGATTAGCGGTTTTTTGTTTTGTTTGTATTTTGATATTAGGGTTTGGTTTCGACGACCTTGTTTATTAAGTGTAAATTGGAATTTGTTTATGTCTTTTGTGATCTTTAGTGTCTAGGTATTTTAATATTCAGTTTGTGGAATTTTCTAGATGAACATATGTGAAGAAGAGCATGTCCACCGCATGTTTTTAAGAGAAGATTGTCTTCTAATCTGTTTTTGGAATTTAAGAATCTGGGGAAAGAAAATTGGAATACTTAGAAAATTACTATCTCATGGAAAAGTGTGTGTTATGTGTGCGTTGATTGGATGTGTAAAACCACGAATGAAATAGTGTCACAGGAAAATTGTTGCATTAGTCATACCGGAATTGATGTGTTTTTTATATATTCGGAGGGTGGTGGCCTGTTGGGTACTCTTATTTCATGTATTCTTTCACAGATTATTTTCAGCCCTGCACTCAGTATAGTAGTCTAGAGTTAAGTATGTGCCTATGTTTCAACTATTTTGATAATTTGTTAGCTTTGTAGTTGTTGAAGATTGCCTTTCTTGGCTTAGGGTTTGGACATGTCTTAAGTACTTACCGTAGGGGGCTTCTGGTTGGATAAAAATGTGGTAAACTTAAGCTTGGATATAGTATATGTTGTTAGTTTTCGAAGCTTAGATTTTGATTTTGCCTCTTTAAGTGGTTATAATTCTGACTATGAAGCTTTTTGGATTGCTAGATGTAAACAATAAGTGAGCATGATTTATTTTGACGTCTTCTGTTCTGCAATCTAGTTTGCTGGCCAATGTGTGCTGCTGCTCTCTTGCTTTAACAATCAAGTTTTTTGATGTTTTTTGCTGATAATTCATCACGACTAGATTCAGTCTGTTATCGTGGGCACTTGATAGTTTTTATTGTTACCTGTGAATCTTCGTATCTATAATTTATTCTTGGAGCTGTTTTTATTTTACTGTTAGATTTCCGAGATTTCTATGCAGACTGTTTTCAGTTTTAGTTACCGTTTTTCGTTATGAGGAAGTCAGAAAAAACTTGTTTGCACTTGATGACCATAGTCTGGTATGGCTGCAAATTTGTCTACCTTTCGGATGTTAATATTTATTGGTTACCATATATTATACAGGTTTGAAACTAGGCTGAAAGATGGAGCATGATAACTCAGGCTGTCAATCTCCTCCTGATGCACCTCAGCTATGTGCAAACAACTGTGGATTTTTTGGGAGTGCTGCAACCAATAACATGTGCTCCAAGTGCTTTAAGGATATGGTGTTGAATCAACAGCAAGCTCAAATTGCAGTCTCATCCTTGGTGAGTGGCAGCTCCTCCAAAACAACCGAGGTCATCCAGAAGGCTATGACAGCTGTGGAAACCGATTCAGTCAAGCCTGTCATTTTGACTACACAGGCAGCATCTGCTCTACAACCAAATGATAATGGTAATGAGAAGCCAAAACAGGGCCCAACTCGCTGCCATTCTTGCCGCAAGCGTGTAGGCTTGACTGGGTTCACCTGCCGATGTGGGAGCACCTTTTGTTCCATCCACCGGTACTCAGATAAGCATGAGTGTCCATTCGACTACAAAAATGCTGCCCGTGGTGCAATTGCGGAAGCCAACCCAGTTATCAAGGCTGACAAGCTGTCGGATAAAATATAAAACAAGTAAAGTCGATGCCAGCCAGTCAACCTCCATTGGTGTCAATTGCTATGCTTTCGGATTCGTGTATGGTCTTTAGATGGAAGAAAAATGTGTGCTACTAGTCTCTCTCTTTATTATGCTGAAACAATGTTATTCGTGTTTTACTGAGTGTCATTGTTGGATTCTATCTTTGCAAGGAATCAAAGCTAGTGGAATCAAACTATGAAAAAGTCAAGATCTTTATCCTCGTGGATATGAGACAGCGTTGACCATCATGGAATATGATGAAAATGAATTAAGTAGTACTACAGTAGTGACAGAATGCCACCATCAAATATCAAAACATCATTTTATTCAAGTGGTTGAAAGACACGTAACACCTAACTAAATCTCGGCTCGGATACTCTCTCTCTAAACTCTCCCGAGCGCCATTCTCTCCACCGACCATCTCCGTTCTTTTGATCGGATGTTTGTTGGTGTGGTGGTCATGAAGTGGCCTTCGTTGTCGGTGGTGGGATGCAGATGTTGTGCCGACAGCTGAGAGTTAAGGGCGCGGCGGTTCACTCCTCAGATCTTTCACCGTCCGACCCTTCTGTTTTGGTTGTCTGTTACTTTGCTGCTCCGTTTTCGGTTTTGGTAGTTCTGTTGCAGCCTGTAGGGGTGGCTGGTGCCAGCCCTTGTCGTTTTTTGGTAGTTCTGTTGCTCCCCAGTGTCTGCGCAATTTTGGTTTTCCGTCGACTGCTGCATGTCGGTCGATCTGGTCGTTCGGAGGTCGTCGGCTGGTGTTGCGGCCTGATTATCGGTTGCTTGTACAGTTTGTGTCTTTTTGAGGTTGCGCTCTGGCCGTCACGGTGGAGTCTGCTTTTTGGTTAGTTGCGACTTGGGTGACGGCGTTAGTTTGGTCATCGCTGCTTGTCGGCTGCGTTGTGTTTGGCCAGGTCTCTGTTTTGCCATGCCTGCTTTTTGGACCTGCGGTGGCCTTTTTTTGTTGTCCTGCTTTTGTGGGTGGCAGACTTTGTGGCGCAGATAGCCTTCACTGTTATCGGAGCTGTTTCTCCGTCGGTCAGGTGGCGGTGGTGCTGTCGATTTGCGTTTGACCTCTTCTTGACACGTCGATTGCTTAGCTGCTGCCGCGTGTCCTTGTTATCTCTTCTTGACACGTCTTTCGCTTAGCTGCTGCCGCGTGTCCTTGTTACAGCCCATCCGTTTCCACGTTGCAGTCTTTGTTGGTTATCTAAATGAGTCCACCTTGCACCTATCGTTTTCTGTTTGGTTCATCTGTTAACCTGGCCCATTTGGTTCTGTTAACTGATTTGTTCAACTGAGTCAACCTGCAGTGTTTAATTGTTATTCTGGACTGGTTGGTTTAGTTACGACCAATTACAACTAGTTCGTGTTTGGTTTTCGCCTGAGAATATCTCTCTAGATGTCTACAGCAGTTATCAGTTACTATCACAGCATTCTTGGTCGCTGATCATCATGGACGTACTTTATTTTCCGTACATTTTCTACACATTCTTGTACGTATCGAGGCAAAGTACTCGGTTTAGTTCCTAGTTCGTCTTTTCAATTTGTTTGGACTAGACTGAGTCAGACTAACTTGTGTTAGCCTTTTAAATCCTCGAGTTGTACGTTTTGTCCTTTGGCCTTCGATCAAAAAAAAAAAGTGGTTGAAAGACACTATATAAAAGGCAGCCAAGTTGAATATGAAACATTCATCTTTGACACCATAGTAGCACTTATCTTCCACGGCAACATGATGTTGAAAAGGAGCGTGTGGCCCGGCCTGACCAAGTTAGCTTGGTCTTAATAGGCGGCTATATTGTATCACCATTTTTTATAATGACGAAATTAGCCTTCATGCGACATATCTTCTACTCGAAAGATAAGTAAAAAATTAGTAATAGATTTGTTTAATTCTGAACCATACTGTACAGCCGAAGGTCAAGTGGTTTATACGCATGTAGTTGTAAACTATTCTCCACTTGTTTATTGA
Organism: Sedum album; assembly: GCA_006409495.1. Lineage (NCBI taxonomy): Eukaryota > Viridiplantae > Streptophyta > Magnoliopsida > Saxifragales > Crassulaceae > Sedum > Sedum album. Next base: position 26,786 of record QZGG01000440.1, read on the forward strand.
TTTAGTCAGTTGTTGCACCTGACAAGTTGTATTTTTGCCAATTTGAAATAATATTCTTCATTTCCATTAATGTTTCAGCTTTAGTTTTTTTGGACGTTATTCTTTGACTGTGCATTGAATAAACTTATAATTGAGCGCAATAATGATCCAAATTTAGTTTTTGTTATGTTAATCTTTTGCAATAATTCAATCAAATCTTTACATCTGTCATTAATGTTATTCTTTTTTTTTTAACTGGGCAGTGCCAGCAATTTTATTAAAAATGATTCAAAGAGCCTGAATCATGGCTAGTACAAACAAGTTGAGCATGATCCTCAAGCGCCAGTGAAGGTTATAAAATCCATCACTTAAGAACGCCGAACGGATTATAAACCCCGCCCAACTAAGACCTCAAGACAATAGCAACAAATTAAAACCAAATATCTGACCATATGACAGACGCTAACACTATAGAACAAGCTCATCTATAGAGGAGGGCCCCATTAATGTTATTCTTGTGTATTATTGTACACTAATTTTATAAGAGTATTTATTTTTTCTACCAAAAATATTACTAATTCAATTTCAAAAGCAAATAATTCCAATAACTTAATCTTTTCATAAAATTAGAAAATCCAACTTCCAGACAATTTCCGCAGTCAGCAGCTGTCGCCGAATATTATCATCTCCTTCCACGTCAGCATTTCACAACTCTCTCCTCAACTGTCACAACAAAGGGTAATTTGGTAAAAAGACATTTAAAAGAAGGTTGGATACGCGTCTCAATAAGGCCCATATTTCATCAACCAATAACCGACCTTTCTCAACCCCCTTAAAACTCAACACCATTTCCTCATCTCCAACCAAACCTCAACCCCTTCTCTCTTTACAATTCAATCCCAATCGGGTCGGGTCAGATCGTATCGGATTCAATCGAATCGATGGCTCAGAAAACCGGCCAGGAAGAGACGGAGTTCAAAGCCGTACCGGAAACGTTAAATCCATGCGTCAACAACTGCGGCGTTACTGGCAATCCATCTACTAATAACATGTGTCAAAACTGCTTCAATTCCATCACCACCGCTACAACCACCTCCGTCTCCGCCGCAGCATCTTCCATCTTATCATCGTCAACATCGACATCCGCTTCGCAGAAATTCGATATATCAGCGCTCAGATCTAAAGATTTACCAGCAGTGTAGAGCCAGATCTTGATTTGAAGGTGGATCTGGTGGCGGAGAAGACGATTGAAGCGCCGACGACGGTGACGATGAAGCGCGTGGTGAATCGGTGCTCCGGATGTAAACGAAAAGTCGGATTGACCGGGTTTCGGTGTAGATGCGGTGAGTTGTTCTGCTCCGAACATCGGTACTCGGATCGGCATGATTGTAATTACGATTACAAGGCCGCGGGAAGGGAGGCGATCGCTAGAGAGAATCCGCTGGTGAGGGCGGCGAAGATCGTCAAAGTTTGACGGTGACGTTTAAGATGACGTCATCTTCGATTGAATTATCGACAGCAAATGGATCGATTTTCTTTCAATGTTTTCAGTCAACGAAAGTCAAACAAAGATTAGATTAGGAGAAGATTGAGACTGGAATTAAAGAAATGAAGTTGTCAGAGGAGAATTTTAGCTTGAAATTGTTCTCTTGTTTCTCGCCGGTTGTTGTTAAATTGTTATTATTATTAAATTATTAATTGATTACGTCTTAAATGTTAATTTTATTTTAATTTTTTAATTTGCTATTGAAATTATTTTGAATGAATTAATATTGAATGCCATGTTGGTGTTGAGTTTGCCTTCTCTTCTTTTATTAATATTTCTTTTTATTATTTTGCTTTTGAATATTTAATTTGTAGAGTACTTTTACTAATTTTTAACGTATAGAGAAAGTTGGTAGAAACCGGATTTATTATGTTGAAACTACAATTGGGTCCTTCAAGTATCACTTTCAACAATTAAAGACCCATGCCACAACTGAATTGTAAACGGTGACAATTGTTTTAGGCTTTCTTTCCACAGGATCGAAAGTGACTAAAAGGAAAAAGCACACTGATTTGGAATACCAAATAAGTAAAACTCGACAATCGTCCAAATGTACCTATTCATGCTTGGAGTACCCTGTAAAATTCAATCATTTTCAAAAACTACTTGACTAAAATCAGAAGTCAGCGAAAGAGAAATGTTACTAATTATCCATCTTAGTCGGACATTTTCTCAACCCAAACGGAGAAACCATTTTCCAAGGCATCCTTCATCCAAGCGTGCCTGCATTTCTCTTTTGCCTCTGAGAGTGGTAGCCATATCCGATCACGCATGTTCTGCTCTGGCCATGAATCTAGCTCCTCTTTAACTAACAATGCAATACGGCAGCTCTACAAGACCCTTCTGGGCTGAACTCATCTTGTTGTGTCTTGTTTTTGAAGTAATAGTAGCCTAGGAAGTCCTGCACAAAACATGTTACCAATGAAATCATAAGTTTTCTTTACTTCCATTAGCGGGCCAATTCAGTAAACAAACTACTTCATTCTTATATCATTACAGGGGAAGCTACTTTGGGATATACAGTACAAAATATACTTAAAGGGAAGAGATGACGCTAGGCTTAAGTGTCCATCTTAATACTCCACGTAAAGAAATGACGGAAGTGAAAAAGACTGACACATGTCTAAAAATGTCGAGACCTCTATGAGGAAAAACTCACCATTAGTTCTCCGCGCACTCCAGCTTCTTCCACTGCTTCCCTTACAGCAGCCTCCTCAACAGTCTCATCATTTTCCCATCCTCCCTAGAGTAAACAAAGGATGTTACACTACAAAGAATATTAAATGGCTAAGAAATAACAAAGAGCAGTCGGAAGCAATCATCACAGAATACAAAATAAATCTTCATAATTTTGAGTAAATAGATAACATGGATCGGATCCACAAGTTAAGACGGCACCTTTGGAAACAAAAGACCTGGACCACTTGGGGACGTGATCATAAGCACCTCAACAATCTTCTCAGGCTTACCACCACTAGTTTCATCATTTTCTCTATATCTGTAAGGGATACACCTGTGCAAAGAAGGCAAAAAATGTTGAGATAATTTCTCCAAGTGCCAAACTAGTTAATCAATCAAATTATAAGCATATGACAATACTTATAAGCAAAGTGTTGTAACATAACTAATAGAGGCTTGAACAATGTTGCTTTGCACGAAAATACTCATATACACCACAAATTTAGAAGATATCTTATGAGAACAAACATTCAAACATCAAGCAAGCACGGTTACAACTTCCATCTCCTTGTATCTGAAACCTAAATACCTGGACATATAACAACATCAAGGCCAATCGACACATGAAAAAAAGTTGAATGTAACCCTTAGCCCGTAACACCTAATTCAGCATCTGAAACTCGTAGACAATGTAGATGCTAATGTAAAAGACTTCAATCATAATGAAGTATCACAACTCGAAGACAAGTCATAACATGAAATAGGATACAAAAGTCCATTTCTTTGATACACAAATGAGCGAATCAAATTTACGCATCTGGAAACTCAAAAGTAAAAAAATCAATACTTTGTTTTCTATCAGAAGTTTTATTATCATTAGTAAAAAAACCAAAAATCAAATGCTGAAAAACAACACAAGAAGCAAGGAATGCATGGAAAGGACAGCAGCAATCAAATTCAATAAAATTGAAAGAGAGGGAATAAAGATGGTAAATTTATAAATACCCAGCGACAAGTCGATAGCCATCCTCGTACAGCTGCTGATGCCGACCTGTCCGAGCCACCAAATCCGACATCGCAATCGATCAATTCAAAACCCTAAAATTACCTATAAAATCAATATTATATTTACAAAAGGAAACAATGCAATTGCAACAGCAGATCTGATACTAGGATAGAATTGAAAGGAATCGGCATTGTTGCGGTGGGGTAGGAATGCGGATCAACATGAATATCAAATGGCGGTTTGGGGATTTTAGGGATCTTCTGTAAATTGGGATCTGCTATTGGACGGTCTAGATTGGTCAACGGTTGTTTCGTTGGTCAACTGATGGAGTTGCCTTTTTTAAGGAATTATAGGATCGGGATCCGGTGCTGCGCAGCAATTTGTTGCGAGTACCCAAACGACGTAGTTTTGATGATATTTACTAATATCCTATATGCTTTTCTCATTTTTTGTTTTAATATTTAAATACACTTTAAATTCCCTTAAACATATTTGTTCGTACCAAAATAATGGCAACTAATTTGTAAAGAACACCGATCTAATGATCAGTTATTCGACTTTTAATATAGCTACCTAAAGATCGATCATTTAATTTTTTTAACATAGTTATGTATCTGAAATCGATTGGATACAACAATTATATGGGCGACCCGAACACAGTTTATAAAGTATTTGGTCATATTATGATTGGGAGCAAAGAAGATATCATTGTTGAGGTCTGCCAGATTGAGTAAACTGTACAAATAAGTTCTGATAGGATCATTTCTGAAGAAAGGTGAACCAGAACATGATGGCCAATTCCAATGGCTTGTGGCTCCAAAATGTTGTGTAGCTCTTCCATGCTCTCGAAGAGAATTATGTCAATGGCCTCCATATTCAAATACAGACTTTAGACTCGGGACAAAAATAAAGAGATAAAGGAAGCATGGTCGAATGTCAACCAACTGAACCCAAATTCAAAACTCTTTTTTCATTGCAAGCCCAAAATGCCTTATGAGCAACATATTTGAAATGACGATTTCAAAGGAGTCGGAGTGAGTGAGTATAAGGATAAGAGGCACAATGTCCTGAGTTCGAATCACTGTTAAGTGAAATTTCTTAATTTTGTTGAGTCTGTCACATTGTTATAGTGCGATCAGCCACCAACCCTTCTATAATATCTTATCATCTTAAATGTTGGTTGTGCCATTTTTTTAAGATTATGATATAAAAATTTGACTATTTTATAAAGAAATCATTCCTACGTTATTTAGATTCAGTGTTGTAACAGTGCTTTTCTAGCAATCAAAACTATATAGTTTCTTAAAGAACTTATTCAAAACTAAGTAAAAATACATGAAAACATTATTCACAATAAATAAATATGATGCACGAAATCCATATTCCATTTTATAAAATCTTGAAATACAAACGCCTTTCTCACGTCATGTACAAATAAATACTCTTGACACGAGACATGTCTTCTATCATCGTGTACAATTAAATACTCTTGATACGAGACATGTCTTCTACGTACTAAACCTACAGCCAAGAACTTCAGTTTGGATTTAAAATTTAAAACACCAAAGAATGTGCCATATATTCCGTAGACTAAAACTTGCAATCGTAAAGCTTTTAAGTTGTACCTGCATGCAAGGAAAAAAAAACCATTCAATTTGCATACGCAACCATTTCGAAAAACCGCAAAAAATCTTAACTAATTCAGCAAAAATAATTCAAAATTCCAAAAAATCTTCAACAGAGGATTAAATATTTAATAAATTCGATAATATCTTTCCAAATCCAAAGATTAAAAATTTCCAACAATATGATTCCTTAACTAACTCAAAATATTAATTGATTGATTTACTGATAATGCAAAACTTGACCTTCAAGACTTACGCTATAATTACCTTCCGTGGAGCCCACTCTTAGCAACTATTCAATCCAATAACTAATTCTATAAAAATACGGGAGTACCCCGCAGGTTATCAATTGCATATTTTAAATATTTTTTAAAATAAACTTTTCTCAGCTACGTTATATTCTAAAACTGAAGGGGTAATTCGTAAATATTGAAAATCAAGGACCTTTATGCAATATCTTGATCTTGGCTTCCGCTTGTGGGTCTGAATAAAGAGTTCATTCGACGCTCCTAATTTCCAACAGTGAGGAAAATATCCAGTAGGTAAAATTCCACCGGCGATTTTATTTTTATATTTATTTATTTCTAAAAATAAATACAAAATCATTCACTCGGCGCTCTTCGCAGGTGAAATCTTCGGCGACGAAGATCAGATGTACCTGCTCGTCAACCGCAACTGTTCTCCTGATCATGAATACATCGGAACGTAAAGGTTCGTTTTCTATTTTTTCTGATTTTTTTCTGATTTTTTCGATGGTTTTTGATCAGTTGCAAACCCTAGCTCTTCTTTCGCGAAATTCGAGTCGTTGCGGTGTTGATTTGTGCGTTTTATGAGTCTTTGAAGTTGTATTTTGAGCGATTGAGATTGTAGACGTTTCGAATTATGAGCGAGGGTTTTTAGGGGTTGATTTGTTGGTTCTTTATGTTTCAATTTTGGTGCTGTTGGTGTTGGATTTGCTTTAGTTTAGGGTTTTGAAGGGTGGGAGGTGAGTGTGCCAGCTCTGTGTTTAGGATGATTGTTTCTGATTTTCAGAACTTTGAGTTGCTGTTGTGTAATTTGAGCTAAGTTTTGAGAGTTTAATTTTCTAGAACCTGCGCTGGACTATCTATGACATAATGGTGCTTAGTGTGGGTTTGGAGGTACTTAGTTTGGGAACTTTATAGACTTGTAATGTGCCATGTTGGTTTCATAAGATATGAAAGGGTATATGTTGGTTAATGGTTATGGCTTTACTCTGTAACCAAGTCTTTTTGTATTTTTTGATAAATAAATGGATGTTCATGATCTTTATGGCTCATCATCGTGGCTCTTTTGTAGTTGGTGTTGATCATAATGCATTGCAAGTCTTATACATTTACTTGGTATATTGTAGAACCCATGCAAGGGGGTTTTGAGGCTTCTAAAAGCCTCCCTGACAAGGGATTTGGATATCCTGGCAACTTACAACTTAATAAAGCTATCGGAAAAGATATTCCAAAGCCTAAAAATATTTCTAAGTTATATAATAATAGAGAACCCGTGAAAGTAAATGGTTCTGGTATGGAGTTCCAAAAACCTTCGACTGAGATCTACAAGAAACCAGTTTACAAGCCAGAATATGTTTCAAGGCCCATGTCTGTTACTCCTGGCTTTCAAAATGTGCAAGCCTTTCCGGCGAGCACTTTTGATGGCCAGTTTTATCCCTATTTGGATTACTGGTATGGAGGTGCTACTGCTGTTCCATATGATGTGTTTGGTTATGCCTACCCATATGAAGCTCAGTTCCAAGAATTCCAGTATTTTGTGGTAATTGATTTTGAGGCTACATGTGACAAGGATCAAATTCCTCACCCACAAGAGATTATTGAGTTTCCATCTGTCATTGTCAATAGCTTGACTGGCCAACTGGAGGCATGCTTTCCAAACCTATGTGCGACCAACTTGCAATAGGCATCTCACAGACTTCTGTAAGGATCTGACTGGGATCCAGCAAACTCAGGTCAGTTATTATTTTTTGCATTCCTACCTGAACTCACTAGACGAAATTAAAACAACACCTATATAGTTCTTTGACCTTCAATTTGCCGAATCTTTGTTTCTTATATAGTTCCTATTTCTGCACATATAATTTCCCTTCTCCTTCTTAATCCATTAAGTGAGATAGAGATGTATGCCGATAGGCACAAGTGCTCGCACCTGTACATAGATGTGGCCTTTACTGTATTATCACTAAATTTAGATACTCAGTCTGCAAATATACGAAGATATATTTTTATACTCAGGACTGTAGATGTTCATGGAAGACTATGGTAAATGACACAGTAGTCAATCAAATATACACCTTATTCCGTTTTAATGTGTTAGATGAGAGATTATAGTTGCATTTGTATTTTCAGTTTTAGATTTTCTTGCTGCCACCACTTATCATATGGGAACATGTTTTGAGTTTTGATGCTTATTGTACATATATGTCATGTTGGCATGTATCATTATCAAATCATGTTTTTTTCTTTCGTGCTCCATGTGCTTGAGACGGTATTTGAGGTATTCATCTATTTTCTCTTTATGCTGGTTAATTTCAGGTGGACAAAGGTGTGACCCTTAATAAAGCACTATTTATGCATGATAAATGGCTTGAGCAGTTAGGTATCAAAGACTCTAAATTCGCTGTGGTAACTTGGTCAGACTGGGACTGTCGGGTTATGTTGGAATCTGAATGCCGCTTTAAGAAGATTCTTAAGCCAACTTATTTTAATCAGTATGTATATGAAACAATACAGTGGCATATTTCAATCGGTCTGGATATTATACTCCATTCCATGTTATTTGATCATTTCTATTTTCCTTTTCGCAGATGGATCAACTTACGAGTTCCCTTCCGCGAAGTCTTTGGAAGTGTTCGTTGTAACCTAAAGGAAGCAGTCGAACTCGCTGGCTTGAATTGGGAAGGTCGGCCACACTGTGGCCTGGATGATGCCAAAAATACTGCCCGTCTCCTTGCTTACTTCATGCAAATTGGCTTCAAACTTTCCATCACCAACTCTCTTACTTGGGAGTCTGCAGACCACTCTGTTCCAAAGAAGCAGTTTCATGAAAACATGCTCTCTCCAATAAATTACTACACACCTCCACCTGAGCTTCAGCGCTATTGCTTTTGTGGAGTTAAGAGCAGCATGGGGTTAGCCCAAAAGCCAGGACCAGTACAGAACTGCTACTTTTTCGGATGTGGCAACTGGTCAAACGCTAGAGGCTCTCATTGTCAGTTCTTTGAATGGGCCGCTCCAGCACCTTAGTCAGCAAACAAAACCATCCTCTTTACGCCTATGAAAATTAGTTAACCAGCTTTATGTCGTGTATCCTTGAGGAGTGTTCGTGGTATGGGCGGTAGAATATTAGCGGCGTCTGAATATGAAATATTTCAGGGTTATTGGACTTTGACATGCAGGATTGTTGAAACTGGGAGTGCCATCTCTATAATGAGGTGAAGTTATCTTATGCTTTAAGACTTGAGGTTTGTTTTAAACTTAAACTTATTCCAACAATTAATCTATGTTATTTGTGAGCTAGCCTTTCCATAAATGTCTAGAAATGTTACCAATGTTTCATCATTTTCTGCAATAAGAGATTTCACAGATGGGTTCATAATTGTACAACCATAATGACCCTAACTCCATTACAACCTAAACAAAAGGATATGTTTTTGACCATTGAGTCTTCTTCTATTGATTAGATTAGCATTTAGTTTGTTTTGGTGAAGCATGACACTAAACTATTATTTGATATAACCCTAATTGCCTCAACCTTTATCATGTGGAGTATCATAATGGAATTGTTAATGTGATCGAAATTATATAGGCAGCTTCCATCAGTGACGTAAACACAAGAGACACTGTTATATTCATGATAACATTTATATTAATAATTGAGACTGATAAAAGGACCTTTTGAAGCATTCTTTTTAGCTCTATAATCGGCTTTTGAATGGTGTTTTGTTTTTTGTGCAATTTAAATACATAACATTTTGTTAATTGAAGTCGTACAAAATATCAATACTAAATCACCATATTCAATGCGGCTTTTGGTAGTATCTCACAACCATGTAAAGTCTTCTTAATTTATTAATATCATTTCTGATCAGTTGCTGCACCAAATCTTAGCATGGAAGCATCGGACAAGTGAGGATTGACACCAAAAACTAAGAACAATAACAAGATGAAAACATTAGTAGATGCTTGTACGTTGAGAAGATTAATAATGTCTAGTTGTCGCTTTTAAGGTGTATGCACCTTTTATATGAGTTGCACTAATTTGAAGAAATGCATACACTAATTATAGATAAAGAAGGTCTTTTTATATGGTGCGTTCTTGCGTCGAAAAATAGAAAATTCATACGAAAAACATAACAAATCAGTGCACCAAGTGGAAGGAAACACTAAACTGATTGAACATAAAGAGAGCAAAGAGGTTTGTTGTTTGAAGTAAAGTTTAGTGTGTGATGAATCTTTGACCATCTTTTCCCAAAGGCTTCATGCACCCAAATTGCAAAGCCTGTAAGTTAGCTAAATTAACAATCAATCAAATGCACAGAACAAGTTTTTTCCCTTTTAGTTAATTAGTTATAGTGCAAGACATATGCAAGGTTGTTTTTATTGTCTATTTACTTTTGATGAAGCTTTGGGAGTATGTAATGGCAACAAAAGTTTTGCACGAGTGGAATGTTAGAGAGGTTTAGGGTTGTTCATTTGTTACGTGTGTGTTGAAGATGAATTTGAGTTGAACTCGCGCAACTTATAATTGACTATACAACAGAATTGATTATACATTTTGCGAAAATTTTAATTTGTGAACAAAAAATTTGGTTGTGTACATTGTACAAGAATTGATGCTTTCAAGCTGACTGAATGTCGCTATAATTGATACTAATTGTGTGCTTGCTCTCATTTTGTTTTTTTTTTAAATTGAGCCTTCTATTTGATTTTGAGCTTTTGGATAATGCATCCTTTTGAGTTGTAAAACTAGTTCCACACGAATGGTTCAACCTAAAGATAATTAATTTGATCAACTTGATATGCATGAGAATTTTAGTAGTTTCACAAAAGAAGGGAAAGTTATTTTTTCTTATCTAACTCCAAATTCCAAATGCACTTACAAAGGTTTAAACTACCGATCTCTGATATCAGACACAGAATAATATATGAATTCTTCTTAAAATAATATATGAATTCTTCTTATTATTGATTGAGTCTGGTAACTTGATGTGGTATATATCAGTCACATATTAAAGCACATAGATCGTTGAGTGCCAGGAGAACATTAGCACCTTGGGAATATTTTGGTCGGGCTTGTGCGGGATAATTTGGATACACATAAGAATTCAACTTAAACAAGAATATTAACATGCCATTTACTCTTTTATCTGGTTGCCGAATCCAACGTTAGATTCTGCTACTAGATAACTTCAATTCAGATCAAACATGATTGTTTATTAACATTGGAGAGTGATTAGATTCCCATATTCATCTGAATCATACACTTGCTTTGTGCTTGATTCCACTATATCAATTATATAAAACCTACAACACAACTTTCCTCATCAATGATTTATTACAACTACACACTATCAATAGTACTGAATATATTCACTACGTCACAACACATTATGATTTTTAATCAAATATGTCTCATAATAATGCTCTAATTTGCTTGTATAATTGGACATTAAATATTCATGAAAGTTGCTAATTATCCAAATGAGTGTGTAACTTTTGCTTTTATTGAAGATTCATTGGATTATAATTTCATTAATTAATGTGAGCATTCACATTAGCTTAAGTGTCTAAACTTTGCAATTTTTTGTTGCTTAATTACCAACACTGAGTATTATAAGACAAACATAATCTCAAAAAGTTGAACTAAGATTATATGTTAATATAATTCTTTGTGATATGATATGCTCCCCGGCAAACACTTAAGTTTTTAGTGGTGCTTAACCAAATGAAAACCTAGGAAAATATCTACTTGAAAAACAACTCGCATATTGTTTCAAACTAGTTTTATACATAAGAGAGGCTCCTTATAATAGATGTGTTTCATCACTTTGTTCAGAAATATGCACCAGTTTGATCAAACTTAGTGCAAGAACACATAGTATCGTATCAATCCCCTATTCGATATATTATAGTTGTAGTACATCGTCCATTTGGGCAGTGTGAAAAGAAGAGTTCAAGCCTCCTTGAGCTTGAATTTCTGCTAAAGTCGTCGACATACCTTCAAATCAAGTGACAGAATTTTTACAGAATTTATTCTGGTTAAAATGAGTATCTAGCTATAGGGAACTAGAACACCTCTTATCATAAAGAAATTCCTTTTACACATATTTACCTAATACATGCATGATAATTGTATATGTTTTTCAATAAAATGGTTTCTTATGTCATGTGGTTAAATGCACCAATGTGGTGACTAGGATCCCTTTACCTCCAGTTGATGCTACCTCAATGTTCCCCAACACTGCCCTCTTTTTCATATCTGAATCATAATGATCAACTTGTGCTGTTGTTACAGAAAAAAGATACATGACGGTTTTCTCTCAAATTTAGGTAATAATACACATCCATTTTTAACTCTCATGAGTCTATCATTAGCTCTAGGTGTCTGCTGATTTATTAAATATTTTAGGACATCGAATTTGCAAGAACATATTCACCAAACAAGAATAACAGTTTTGCTTCCACTGAGAAACTTCATGATAAATATAATATATTCACTCCCCTTTTCTGTACTAGAAGCTCGGCTAATAGACAAGATAATACTAATATAAAAATGATTTTATTCCAAGCATGCTCAAATAACTGATCACTGTGAATGAATATATTCATCACCTTTAAATTTGAAAAGATAAAACATAATATTTATATGTGATCATGCTGCACCCACAATTCCAAAGAAAATATCTTGTTAAACCTTAATAATTAATACAAAGTTCAAAGTTCTTAATAAATTTTCCACATGATTTTTAGCTGTATAATTGATTATAGTGCTCTAACAATCTTATAACATCAAATATACTTCCAAATTTTAATTGTAGACCCTTTTCATAAATGTTAGACAAATGACAACTCTCACCACTCATTTACCTTTTCTCAACTTCTCTATATAAATGGGCCAATTTCCTAGAGATTGAAACAAACACATCAGTTCTTCAGTGTTTGAAATAGCTAGTCTCTCTTCTTTTCTATCAACTTCAATTCCCCATTGAACTTCAAGATAATGGAAAAACTAACTGGATGTGCCAAGTTCATGGAGACTAGCAAGCCTTACTTTGCTATGATCTCCTTGCAATTTGGGTATGCAGGCATGAATATCATCACCAAGGTTTCGCTCAACCGTGGTATGAGCCACTATGTTCTCGTGGTTTACCGTCATGCTATTGCAACGGCGGTCATTGCTCCATTCGCTTTTTGCCTCGAATGGTATGTTAAACTAGTTTGAATGTATATAAGTTCATCCATCGCCTGAAATAATGCATTTGCTTATCAGATTTTAATTATATTTACAGGAAAAGACAGCCAAAAATAACTTTGTCCATTTTCATGCAAATATTCGTCCTTGGCCTTCTTGGACCGGTCATTGATCAGAATTTTTATTATGCCGGATTGAAGTATACCTCTCCAACATTCTCATGTGCCATGAGTAATATGCTACCCGCAATGACATTCATCTTGGCTGTCATTTTCCGGTAAAATATTATGCATTTGGTTTCATCATCTGTTATTTTGATACTAAAAACTATAGACTTAGCTTAATTACAAAACTTGTTATCATTAGGATGGAAAAAATCCAACTAAAGAAGGTGAGATGCCAAGCGAAGATAGCTGGAACAGCGCTTTCGGTGATTGGAGCAATGCTTATGACCCTCTACAAAGGTCCTTTAGTAAAAATGATCTGGTCTGAGCACATTCATCCCAAAAAATCATATGTAACTGACACAACCGGTACAACTGACAAGGATTGGTTCAAGGGTTCCATCTTACTAATCTTTGCAACTCTAGCATGGGCTGCCTTGTTTGTACTCCAAAGTCACACTTTGAAAACCTACAAAAACCATCAACTCTCTCTAACTTCACTTATCTGCTTCATGGGACCCTTCAAGCTATTGCTGTCACATTTGTAATGGAGCATGACATGTCTAAGTGGCAAATTGGGTGGGACATGAACTTACTCGCAGCTGCTTATGCTGTAAGTATCACTCAATACAAACCATTTTTACCGTCCATTATTATATTAGCCTCGTTTACTAAGATCCTTGAAATACTATATATGTAGGGGATTGTGACATCTAGCATTTCGTACTATGTCCAAGGCCTTGTGATCAAGAAAAGAGGGCCTGTTTTTGCAACTGCTTTTAGTCCTTTAATGATGATTGTTGTAGCCATCATGGGCTCCTTCATCTTGGCAGAAAAAATCTTCCTCGGAGGGTAAGTTAAACGCATTTAGGCTGCTTTTTTCTATTGATATTATATCCATATGTTTGTACAGTGAACTCACTAGAGATTACACATCTTTCTCTTGCAGTATTATTGGTTCAGTTTTGATAGTGATTGGCCTCTACTCAGTTCTCTGGGGAAAACACAAAGAGGTCATGAATGAGAACTCGGATGAAGAGATACCAGAAGCCATCAAACATGTCGATGCAAATGGCAATGGGAACAAAATTTCCTCCACCATGGGAAACGTTAATGCACATGACGATGAAAATGACGTTGAGTCGCAGAAAACTGATGCCGACAAACTCCATTTATCTCTCCAGATCTCCAAGCCAACTAACCCAGAGCAGATCAAGCCCTAACCAGCTAGCCAAATGACCAATGATCGAATGAATAAAAAGTAAAAGGCTTGTTGACATCCTTTTTCATTTTGACCAGCTAAAGCCTCCAGTGTTACTCTTCTTGTACTTTAATTAGTGATCTTGTTTTGGTTAGAGATCAGACACCATGTATGCAATGCACCCATCTTGTGACAAAAAGGGGTTTTAGGCGACTTTGTATGACCAATTAGGGCTATCAAAGCTTGTCGTGTTTAATATGAGAGTTTTCAAATGAACTGAAATACCTAAAACAAATAATTTAATTAATTGAAGTTGACTAAGAGATTAATGCTCAAAACACGCATTTAGAATATCAAACAAGAAATTTTTGATATGTTATTTGAAGTGTTTACACGGGAGAATCATGTCTGAGGTTTGCGGCGTGATGCATTGTTCCACTAAGGTTTGCGAACCAATGATTCTCAAGTTGTATGGATCTTAGGATCCACTCATTCTTTGAATCTTTGTGTGGATTGGTATTATTGGTGCACTGGGTGGCTGACTGCTGGATTCCAAATTATATTATCTCAAAATAATTTACATTTTTATAGTTGTATATGATGTCTATTTCAGTGTCATAAAAAGGGTGTAGCAACTACAATGTTAAGTTAAGGATAGTGATTAAATTGGGGAACATCAGTTCTCCACGTAATTAAGCAACCTCATTTGTCTCTTCTAATAAAAAGTTGTTTACATTGAAATTAAACAAATAAAGCACTTTTCTTTATTCTATTAATAAAATGTGACTACTTTATCATACCCATCAGGACATATTTATCTATCAAAATCTTAAAAAAGTAAAAAATTAGATCAAGTTTTGTGCATTAAGAATAACGGTCAGTGATCAGCCTAGGCCTCTCCATATGGCCCTAGGGCCGAGAAAGTCCGAGTTGGCCCGACCGGCCCGATCGGCCCGAATCCGACCCAAGCCCGAGTTGCGGCCCTATACGACCCTAACCCGAGTACAATAGGGCAGGGCTAGGGTCTTGATTTTTGAGTCCGGCCCTAAAAAATGGTCTGACCGAATTTTAAAATAAAGGGCCAACTCGGCCCGGCCCGACTTAGCCCGACCCTAAGAGCCCGTGTTTTCATTTTCATTTTTTAAATGAAATTTTATTCAATATAAACAAATTAAAATGAATTTGTGTATTGCATTGCATTGCATAACACTTAGATGATTCAAGTGTCAAATGGTGACTCATTTATTTATACTAAGTTTTGTTTCATCTTTCATGGAATATAGTTTTGATTTATTTGAGGGCAATGATGAATGGTGAATGACAAGGAAATCTCCCACATCGGGTGTAAGGGTGAAGACACAATTAAAATAGAGTATAAAATGATGTACTCATAATGAAAATGGAAAAAAGTGAGTGCTTTGGTTCTCAATTGGTCTTTGTTTATTCATTAAAAATAGTCAATACTAAAATCAAATCATTCCAACCCTGCACAGAATTTCCTCGTTTCAGTTTCACTTTTTGGTTAAAATAGTTTTTTTTAAAATTATGGCTTTTTTGGCCCTTTCGAATAGGGCTGGCCCGACCCGGCCCGACCCGACCCTTTTTACTAGGGCCAATAATAGTCTAGGGCTTTGACCTATAAACACAAACCCGACTCGGCCCGGTCCGAAAGTATACATAGGGTTGCCTATTTTTTCAACTACCTCGGCCCGACCTGACATAGGGCCGGGTCAGCCCGAACCCGGCCCATGGAGACTCCTAGATCAGCCACTCGGTCTTTGATCTCAGAGATCGGTAGTTCAAGCCCTTCTGAGTACATATCCACGTTTGTCCATTCCTTGAGCGGCGAAATAGTAATACGTTTTTAAAAAAAATCAAGTTTTGTAATAAAATGTAATATGTTTTCCTGTAACCAAAATCTAAACCTCAGGGATTCTTGAAACAATTCCACCACAACTAGAGGTTATAAGATTCAGATTGTTACATATAGTTCAGGGATATGAGATGGAATAAAACTGGGTACAAGTTTTGTTACTCCGCCGTGGGTGGTGTCGCCGACGCATTGACACCGACTTCGATTTCCGACGAAAAGTCAAAGAAGAGAGGAAAAGAATGATTTTGTTGGGGATGATTTGGAAATTCTCCATTGGTTAAGGACTTCGATGTTAATATTGAAAGGTTCAACTTCAAACCGGGTGGGTGAGGAAATGAGATGGGCCGAATGAACTCGGCCCATTAAGTTGGCCCCTTAGTCAAGAATCGGCCCGTTGGTATATCAGTGAGAAAGTCTTGCATTTCTGTCAATTTTCAATTATCATTTTTTCTAGGGTTTTGGAAGATCTCCGCAAACCGACATGACTACTCAAACTCAGGAAGAGCTTCTCGCTGCGCATCTTGAGCAGCAGAAAATCGATGTAAGAGTAAATTTTCACGTTATGCTTAGATCTGATTAGTTTACAATTTTATTTATTAAGAAAAGTTCAAACTTTTTAGTTAATATGCTTTTCTAAATGTTTTTTTATCATAAATGTTGCTAATTTTGTAATGTTTTTATTGTTTTGTATGAATTTTGTGGTTTAATTTTTGTTGAATTTAGTTGAAAACTGAAAATGATGTTAAGGGGTTGATTTTATGAAATTAAGCACTTTGTTCTTGTTGAGTGATAAATGCCATCTGAGTGATCTGAGTTTGATATTGCTGATGACTAATGTATATGTAAATGGCAGCATGATGAGCCCACGGTTGAAGATGATGAGGATGATGAAGATGATGATGAGGATGACGATGAGGAAGGGTTTGAAGGTGAGTATTTATTTCTGTGTTGAGCTGATATTTATTGTGAATAAGTTTTACAAATTGCCCGACTGTAGTAGGTTTTCTTAATTATTGTCTCTATTTTTGTCTCGTGCTGGATTAATATTCTATATTAATGTTGAAATCATCGGTAATGTACAACTTTAAGGTTTGCAGACACTGGTCAGTATACTGAATGCTGTTCATGATTTTATGTATAAAGTGATTAATAATGTTACTATTTTTTAGGACAACTAGATGGTGAAGGTGGTAGTCGATCAAAGCAGAGTAGAAGTGAGAAAAAGAGTCGCAAGGCAATGATGAAGCTTGGGATGAAACCCATTACGGGTGTCAGTCGTGTTACTGTCAAGAAGAGCAAGAATGTATGTCTCTACTTTCTCTTGTTTTTTTCTTTATTTTGTCTTTTTATTTTTTATTTATATTCATTTTGTTGCAGATTCTGTTTGTCATCTCAAAGCCAGATGTGTTTAAGAGCCCAACCTCAGATACCTACATAATATTTGGTGAGGCTAAGATTGAGGATCTGAGCTCGCAGCTTCAATCACAGGCGGCTGAACAGTTTAAGGCTCCTGATCTAAGTCATGGAACATCCAAACCTGAATCATCAGCTGCTGCTCTAGATGATGACGAGGATGTGGATGAGACCGGAGTTGAGGGAAAGGATGTTGAGTTAGTGATGACACAAGCAGGCGTCTCTAGAGGCAAAGCAGTCAAGGCCCTGAAAGCCGCCGATGGAGACATTGTATCAGCAATCATGGAACTCACTACTTGAGCTCCTTTCTAGTGTGTTGAATGTTTTGGCAATCGTGAAAAGATATTACTGTTTTCTTGTGTTGTACTCTTTTTATGAACCTTCAAAAATTGAATGTTGATTTTTTATGTGAGTTGCGGATTAATGAAGCTTAGAGGCTAAAGTCGAGGCTGACATGGACTCAGCTATTGCAGGTTTATAAGTGGCATAAGTCGAGCCAATTGTAAGATTATATAAACAAGGTTTATGATAATGTAAAACATTAATTTAGGGTTTTTTAACAGGAACCACTCGTATAATAGAGTGTTTCAACAACATCCACCCGTTTAAAACTTATTTTCCTCAAACCACCCGTATCTTTATTTCCGTTAAAATTGAACCACCCATACAAAATTACTCGTTAGATTATTTTGATTTTGATTTTTTGATTTCTTAATTTAAACATAATATTAATATTTGATTAAATTACATTTAATTTTAAATTAAATCCTAATAAAGCACTAATTAAATTCAAGAAGCCAGCCACCATCAACCCCTTTTTTTCCCATTGTTTCAGCCGCAACATCACCTTCCATTCAAACCTATGCCATTGTTTCCGACCAAAAGCGTCGCCTACAACACCTTCAACACCATTCCTACAAAT
The DNA here is from genome assembly GCA_006409495.1 of Sedum album. Classification (NCBI taxonomy): domain Eukaryota; kingdom Viridiplantae; phylum Streptophyta; class Magnoliopsida; order Saxifragales; family Crassulaceae; genus Sedum; species Sedum album. The sequence continues at coordinate 45,134 of QZGG01000440.1, forward strand.
CTCATTTTCATCACCACTCTATCATTCCTCCACCGTACGTGTCGAATCTCCAGATCTGCTGTTAACCACGGCACGAACACAAAATCAGTCATAGCCTACCAAAAAAACCGATCATAACTCAATCCAGACGGTCGCCATCACTATCTCCTTCATCGGAATTGAGTAATGTCAATTTGTGTCAATTTGAAAAGTTCCGAGTGTCAATTTGTGTCGAAACTTCATCCAAGCCCCGCCAACACGCCTCCTCGATCCAAGCAGTGCTAAGAAATCATCTCGTCCCCCATCAAATCTTTGTGATGCTAAGTGTCGCCTCCATCTCGATTGAATTAGGGTTTTCATATTGGAATATATTTAATTGTAGGGTTTCATAGTTGGATAATCAATTTTCTGTTTTATTTATAAAAAAATGGAATTAACAGTATATTTAACAGATACGGATGGTTTGAGGAAAATAAGTTTTAACGGGTGGTTTCTATTAAAACACCCTATTATACACATGGTTCCTGTTTAAAAACCCTTAGTTTTATAATGTCCAGCAGTCTCAATTGTCCTCCAAGTTACATTTAATGAATTATAACTGGACGGAAATTTCATTAGAAATCATGTTGACTTCACTATCTTTATAGTACATTGAATAAATGTTACAATTTAGTAACTGGGGTTCAGCTGTAATAGATGAAACTATAAGTTACCTTATAATTATAGTTACCTTTGTTTTATCCTACTCAGGATCCGAACTTCACTACACCAAGTCACTAACTCTAACACCCTACTACTCTGCAACGGAGCCCGATATCCCACCGACAAGTTTCTATTTCACACTCCTAGAATCGGTAGAGATTTTTGGAAGTTTGAAAGACCCGGAGACAGTAGCTGATGCCTGCTCAAAATGTTTCATTCGTATTGTTGAGGTGACAGCTGCAGCTTCTGCATTGCCAATTTCTTCTAGTGTTTCTGCTTCCTCAAATGCTGCCACCGAAGCTTCATGTACCTGGAGAACCAATACTAGATAAGAAACACCACTTCCAAACGAGATGTGAACAATCAAGTGTATGAAGGGGGAGTTGACAACAAACCAGGGCTGAAAGATCTGCCCCGGAGAAGTTTTCACAAGCTGCACTTCTTGCCAATGCATCAAGGTCAACATCAGGATCTATAGGCTTCTTCCTAGTAACAGCCTTTAATATTTGTGCACGCTGATCAGAACTTGGATAGCCAACGTAAAGATGTTTTCCAAACCTACCAGGTCGTAGAAAAGCTGGATCCATCGCTTCACGCCTGTTGAATGAACCAAATGTTAGTGGGCTGATGGTTCGAGCTAATACAAGATGAGTAAGGAATTATGATGAATGTGCTATACCTGTTCGTGGCACCAATAACATACACACCACTACGTTTGTCACCACCATCTAACTCCATCATCAACTACAACAGATATACCAATAAGAAATACCAGACATACATAGCGAAAAACATTTAGCGGCTGTTCAACAATACACCATCAATATTAAAATTACCTGCATTCCCACACTTTCCACGACCCACCCACCGTCTTTGCCACGCTTGGCTGTCAAAGCATCCACCTACAAAATGATGTAAGACGAACAAATTAACCACTCAGAAGAAGAAAGTGAATCTTACTCACATAATGTGGACAGCACATAAAATTACATTTAAAGAACCAAACTATGTGTTCAACTAATTATCTCATGTTTACTGATATAAAGTAACAAGAGGCATATTGGTTTATACGGAATGCCTTTATACGGAATTTATAATTGGTAAGAGCAGAAAATGAGTGAGCACGATCATCTGCAATGTGTTTATTGGTTAAAAACAGTTGATCATTGAAAGAAGCTACAGATTTTCATATTTGCAAATGGCCATTGCCTATTCTGATCATTAAAAGCATTTTTAACTTCCAAAGTTCACATTTATCTAACATTAAGAGCTAAAAGACAACTTTTCATTGCAAAGCTATGGAGACTCCTAACTGCACAAACTATAACGTTTTAATCAAAACAATAAGAGACAAATACCTCATCAAAGAAAAGAATGCACGGAGCGCATGTCCTCGCACGATTGAAAATAGCACGGATAGCTGTTTCACTTTCTCCCACATATTTATTTAGAATTTCAGGACCCTAATATTATGTCAACATTTATAGTGAGATAGTCATTTTTACACTGTAAAAAGTATATAGTCAGTTTGATAAAAACTCACCTTAATATGTATAAAATTAGCTCCGGCCTCATTAGCAACAGCCTTAGCAAGTAATGTCTTCCCGCAGCCTGGCGGGCCATAGAGAAGGAATCCTGTGTCGAAATCTACACCGAATTGCTGGAAGAAAAATTAATAAAACAGTCAGAGGTTTGTACATACCCAAATATTGGCTTCAGAAAGTATTTTCATGCAGCTTATTTAGTACATTACACAGGTGAACAATTTTAACTAAGCTTGTTATGATAAATTGGGAAAATTTTTCAGAATAAAGCAGATCATTGCACAAAGTAAGACAAGTTGGATGATTAATCACCAAAGTCCTGTTAGTGATATTGAATCATTAATAATTCATGTGTTACAGGCATCGAACATCAGCTTTTAAAAATTTATATTCACGAACATGCATGATGCATCACATTATTGATAGCTTTAGAAATATATGAGACAAAAAAGAAAAACAACAACAAATAATTATAGAGATCATTACTTAAAAGTGAAAGCTACTTGACCATGGTTCAGCCAACAATTTTAACAGTACCTCATACTTCTCAGGAAACATTATTCGCTTGACTATATGTGAAGTGAACACTTTCCTCAAATCATCAAGGCCTCCAACATCTTCCCATTTCACATTTGGAATGGTAGAAAACCCTTCCCTCTTCGAAGAGGGTTGGACCGTTTTAACGGCGTCCTGATGGAAAGAAATCCAATTATTACTAAAAGATAAAATGAAGAACATAATGTTGAATATTTTTTGAAGACTAATTGAATTGCATTGCATATAGCATGTACATAGGGTAAAAGACGCTAACTCTTAGGTACTGAAAAGGTATGAAATGAAAAAGTACTAAACATTTCCAGCCCTCACAACTGTTTACCTCAAAATCACCCATGGTGATGGAAACATTTTCCATTTCAACAGGTAACCATGATTGCTTCCACCAATCCCTATCATCCCCTTGCTCCAGTGGTTCTCCCAGTAACTTGTTTTTTCTTTCTTCCATAATTCTCCGCATAGCAAGATTGCCAGCCTTATTTGCTAAAGAAGCCAAATCAGCCCCAACATGTCCCGGTGTCAGCCTAGCGATCCTCTCAAGATCAAGGTCACCCTCCAGCTTAAGCCCGCGAGTGACGACTGAAAGGATGTGAATTCTAGCTTTCTCATCCGGCACACCTAAGTAAATCTCACTATCAAATCTACCGGGCCTACGCAAAGCAGGATCAATTTCATCCGGATGATTAGTAGCTCCAATGACAAGAACATGGCCTGCAGCTTGATCCGATGAGTCAGATGTTCGATCCAAAGAAGCTCCTTGTAACGTTTTACGTGATTCATCCATGCAGGTCATTAATTGAGTAACGATTCTCCGCCCCATATCCCTTTGCGCACTTTCTCTCTTTACAGCAATGGCATCAATCTCATCTATAAACACGATTGATGGTGCTGTCCTAGTCGCCTTTGAAAAAAGCTCTCTAATATTCTCCTCGGACGCGCCTATATTGAAAACTAAAATCATACCACTGTGCAATTACACCATAATAACATATAGAGTAAAGGCAGATTTTTTGTTAATTACCTGACACCCCAGAGACAATTTCAGTTGCGGAAATTCTATAAAAAGGCAGTCCAGCCTCATTGGCAATAGCACTAGCCAACATGGTCTTCCCGCATCCAGGCGGTCCATGGAGCAAAATCCCAGCAACAGGTGTCACACCAAGACAACTCACCACCTGCGGATGAAACAACGGCGCCAAAACCTCCATCTTCAATTCCTCCAATATCTTCTCCATCCCTCCCAAATCCTTAAACCTCGGCCCTTCACTCTTCCTCACCTCAAACTTCTCACTCACCTTCCCTCTCTCCACACCTTTCTTACCTAAATATCCACTCTTCCCTCTCTTCTCATCCATCTCCACCTCCATATTCTTCTCCTCCAACTTCGCTTTCTTCACATACTTATCCCTCAACACATCCTTCATCACATCCATCTTCACTTCAAGTTTCTCACCATATATCGCATCCTCGGATGTTGATACCTCCGAAGAATCCTCCGTCCCTGTCCCTGATAAGTTAAACCTCCTCCTATGCTCCGCTTCCATATTCAGTAACTTCTTCTCGCTCGCATCTTCCTTCTTCTTCCTCTTTCGAGAATTAGCTAATTCAATCTCTTCCTCATCTCGACTCTCGTCCTCCTGACAATGCTTTTCCTTCTCTTTCAATCTGTTACTGTTCTTAAACCTAGCTTTTCTAACCATTGTTACCAGAAGCTTCCGCTTCGTTCGGGAGTAAATAGACGGGAAGCTGTCGATTAGGTAATCGACAAGATCTTCTTCGGTCGGGTTGAGGATTTTGCAGCGCTGGATTTGGCCGCAGATGATATCAACCGTCGACGTTCGGACCATCGCCTTGAAAGATTTAACAAACTTAACCCTACGTGACGACGATGAGTCAACGCGTTGACCGAAAGGCTTGTTTAGTTGTTGCCTTACTCGTTACTGTAAACGACAGCGTTTCGGTAATGTAGTATATATTTGTGATTATGGGCCTGTATGGGGTTTAGGGCACGGATCGGATTCGAAATTGCGCGTTGGTGATTTTAGGGATTTGAAAGTGCAGTAGCTCTTGGCGATTTAATCATCGGAGATTTTGGTGTTGAAAATTGGTAGTTTTTTCTTTTCTGAGTTGGTAATTGAACATTGCTACTTATTTGGTTGCTATTTGGGTTTGTATATGTTTCAGTAATCGGTCGATGCTTGAGGAATTGCGCCTTTTTTGAGGGGTTAGGGTTGGTTCCAGTTTACAATTTCTATTTTTTTGTTTACTGTTTATTTAAAGATTTGGTAGTATCTTTCTGTTTTCCTTTGTTGATGGCTGTTGTTCTCCTATATCTTGTTTTACAGTTGATTAAATGATATACTGTTGAGTATGTTTAAAGCGGTTATTCTGGAATACTATATGAAATGGAGTACTTAATGGTGATTGTTACCGAGATAGTTTTTGCTTTATGTATGCTTGGTGTTAATATCGACGTTGGATGTATCCAGTTGAACAATGTGCTAGTTGTTGTTTAGTTATTCAAATGAGTGAATTTAACGTTGTAGACTCTGAGCTGAGTACAGTGTTTCTTTAAAGAGGTTCATGTGCGTAGCTGTTGCGTATTGACTTTTTCGTGGAGTTTTTATCCGTCTGCATTGAGTTTTAGATCATGACTGACAAGCTATTGTTTCTAGTTTTCTAGTGCTGATTGGATGTAAAAGTAAGAAAATACGTGGTCTGCCTTCTCATGTAGTTTATTATTTTGTCTTATCCTTGTGGACATTTTCCATGAGTAACATCAGTTACGATTGAAATTCTGATCATCTGAGTACATCAGAATGTTCGTACTTCAGTACATGAAAATCGCCTTGTGACTTTCAGCTTATGAGAAAAATTTATTTGCAGGAAACTTTCGACACCAATCATGGACAAAAGCCAAGAAACAGAATATAAAGAATTTGAGGAGAAGGTTAAGCGTACAATATGTGTAGAGTATGTTTCTCCCCAGGCTTCTGAGTCCGTTCTCAAGGAGGCATTTAATCAGTTTGGCACTGTGAAAAACATCAGCTTTATCCCAAATTATCTCGGGCCAACCACCACTGGAAAAACTGTTCTGATTGAGATGGACGATATCAAGCAGGCCAAGAATGTCGTCTCCACTATCAGCAAATTCCCTTTTATGATCTCTGGGATGCCCAGGCCTGTACAGGCACGTCCTGCTTCAGTGTATATGTTTGTTGATAGGCCTGCAAAGCCTGGCAGGAAGATGAAATGTAGGTGGCTGGCACCAGATGATCCGGACTATAGGGTGGCAAAAAAGTTGAAGATGCTAGCTAAAAGACATGCAGAAGAAGCGGCTAGTTTGCTCAAGGTAAACCTGAATCCCATTCCCATCAGTTTTTGTGTGCAATCATTTTCTTTTCCTTTCATTATTCCTATTGTAACCACATTTCCTTACAATTTCAGAGGCAACTTGAAGAAGAAAAGAAGCTTGCAGCACAGCAACTTCGCAATTTAAAAACGCACTACAAGAAATTGGAGATACTAGACGATGTGATGTCTGATAAATCTTTTAAGCGCTTAGCGAATCACTACAATGTGAATATCAGAAAAGAATGAAGGGGTGCCTATGCTATTAACACTATTCTCTGGTTGCCGTAACATGCTTAGTGACATGTAGATGACTGACTGAGCTCCTATACTTCTGGCCTTCGACACTGCTTTATGTAAGTATCAGTGAAAGGTTACTAATGACTGCTAGCTACTTTTTCATGATGAATGTTACATTCAAATTTAGGTAAAAAGGTTTATTAGTATTACTTTTTCATCGTGTGCAAAACAACTCAAAAATAATAAAAAATAGAAACAACAAAAAAAACAACAGTTGCAAATTCAGAAAACAAACAAAAGATGATCGTCTCCATATGACATGATCATTTATAATCCACCAGGTTCAGAGCAGATTCCTGGGTTTTAAAGCCCGCCCTTCACCGGAACTCCAGCAGCAGTAATCCATTTACTTCCTCCGACGAACTGATTAACTGTAAACTTGTTCGCAATGGCTGCAGTGATTGTCCTCAACCCCTTCCACTTAACTCTGTTCTTAGTATTTGCACCACGTCCAATGTTCTGAAACTCAGCGTAGAAAATAGTACTCGGCGCACTTGTTCCAACCCACGGCAACCATCCTGCAGGATGAATCAAAGCCCCCAAATTCGACTGCATAAACACGGTCGTAGAGTAGTCCTTCCACGGCCTACCTAGATAAGTCTCGGTTTTCCCTAGCGCGTTGAATGGTGAAATAATGCAGTTCTGGAATGAGAGACCTGTGTTCATATTGGGGTCAGTTTTACCTTGTGCAGTGATGGTGTTTTTCTGACCTTGCAATGGGAAACGAGGTAGGATGTTGCAGTTTTGGAAAACAGCGGCGGAGTTGCCGAAGATGAAGTCCACTGTGCCTATGATGCTGCATTCGCGGTAGAACTGACGGTTTGTGTGTGGGTAGAGTGTGTCTTGGTATGCGTCGAATTTGCATTTGTAGAAGACTGAAAAATCGCCACTTGATCGGAGGGCTACAGCTTGGTGCTTGTTGGGTCCTGCCGAGTTTCTGAATCCCATGTCCCTCGCAACGAATCCCTTCCCTTGTACAACTGCAGTTCAAAAAGAATATAGAGTTAAGTTCAATGGGAAACCCGACTTCAGAGGCGGGAACATCAATTCAAACATCAAAACGGCACAGTTTTGTAAGAAAAGACATTTAAAACACAACGTTTGGTAGAAGGAAGATATGAACTGTGTCGTTTAGGGACTTACTGAATGGGGCAGTGGTAAAGGTTGGAGTTCCATCAACAACATTCTTGCTACCGGAAATAATGGTGGCATCCATACCATCACCAACAATCACAACATTCCACTTATTTTTAGCGACAACGACCTGCTCAGTGTAGACACCCTTTTTGATGTAAATGATGGTGGTCGATTTGCTTTTGTCCTTAACGGCCTTGAGCGCTGCGTTGACGGTCTTATACTTGCTGTCTTTGCCTACGATAATGTCTGCTTTCTTTCTCAAGTCAGCGCTTTCGATGAGCTCTCGGTCAATTCTTTTTGCCCATTCCGGCTCTGTGTTGGTAAGAAGGCGACGTTGACCAAATTTGACTGAGTCTGCCACGCTTGAGATCCAGCTTACAATTGCCAAACTGTTGCTGGTGAGCTCTGTGGAGTTTTTCAACAATGTGGTTAGTTGTGATCGGAGATTCTCGTTCACGTCGATGAATCCATCTAGGCAAGTGTCCTGACTAGTTATGGATGTACTCAACCATGTCTCAAGATCATCAAATGCTTGAGTCAATGTCGTCGTAGGGACGGATAGTGAGTCGTTCAAATGATCGATTGACATCTCGAGTAGCTCGTGACAGTTGATCAAAGCTTCATTTGTCATAGTGTCGTTCGATCCAGTGAACTCGGTTTTAAATTTCTTGGAAGCATGGTCAAGCTCGGACAACGCGATTTGGATGGAAAGGAAGAAAAGTTCTTGAGGAGTGGTTTTGTCTCCAGCTTGTGATCCAAGTCTTTCATAACACAAGTCCGGATGCAATGTAACGTCGCAGACGGCCTTTGATGGACGAAGATAACCCGGGTTTCTGTTGCTCCTCATTGTTGTTACTTTTATGAACAGTAGTACCAACCACAGCTGCGATCACAACTGAAACCAAAACAATGGTAGAGATAGCTATAACGGCAACCCTTCTTCTCGACCTACGACGCGCATCGATCGTAAGTTGATCCACTTCGTGGACCTTGAAGAAGGATGCCATTTTCACTCTTCCTGTTTTGGATTGATTGGTGAGTTGGGATTGGACTTGGATTGTTTGATGATGTTGATGATGGGATTTTGGTGGAGTGTTGGTGGGTTTAAATATCAAAAAATGAAAGGGAGGAATGATTTGAAAATTGGGTTTCGGACGTGCTGGAGAGTTACGGAGAGGCGCGTCTAGTGGTGCTGATCATGTCTTGGACAGAAACAGATTCTTGATGTTGCTTGCTGTTCAAGGAATTTAAAAATGTTTCAAATGATTGATTTTTTATTCAATATTTAAAAGGGTTAATTACCCAAACCACCCATAAAATACGCGTTTTCCTCAGAACCATCCTTAAAATAATTTCTTTCCAGAAACCACCCCTCCATTATACATTTTTCCCAAGAACCACCAGCCGTTAACGCCGTTAACTTTTCCGTTAACAGCGCACTTTAATGGGTGATTTTTGAAAAAAATAACATTTTATGGGTGGTTCAAAAGAAGTCTAAAAATAATTGTGAGTATAATATTTATTTAACAAAAAATTAAAAACAATAGGTAATAAAATTATTCATTTAAATTTTTTTGTTGTTTACAGTATTATGATTGAATGTCAATTATAGTTTTATTAACTTTTGAAAATATTTTAGCATATATAAACTCTATAAAATTATTATATAAGACATACAATTTTTTATTAAAATCAAAGAACAACATACAATCAAACACTAATTTAAAAAAGTATAATAACTTCATATTACTCGGCACTCTTACATAGTTTAAATTACATCTCTTTGAGGTCCTCATGATATACAATCAAACACTTACTTAACAAATCGAAAGACGACATACGATTAAACACTTATTTAAAAGTTATAATAAACTAATGATATTGGACACTCTAACATATTTTAATATTCGCATTTTTGAGGTACTCTTGAAACCATTTATTTTGTACAAATCAGATAATTTTTATCAATTTAACTTACGAATTATAGTTAGGGAAAAAACAGATTTTTATGGGTGGTTCCTGGCAAAAATAAAGTGCTTGAATATCATGCACTAACGGCTGGTGGTTCTTGGGAAAATTGTATAACGGAGGGGTAGTTTTTGGAAAGAAATTATTTTAAGGGTGGTTTCAGAGAAAATGCATATTTTATGGATGGTTTGGGGCAATTAATCCTATTTAAAATGTAAGTTTGACTTTATGTTTTGAAAAAAATGAGTCACATACGAATGTTTGGGCCCAATAAGCTTTTCCGCCCAAATGCTAGGGGTGGCATTTTGTACTCGAAAACCCGCATCCAACCCGCATACTCGAAAAATTTCACGGGTTCGGGTCGGGTTTTGAACACTGCGGGTTTAGGTACGGGTTTAATATATAATTTTTAATCAAATCCGCAAACCCGCATTATGCCTATAAATACATGTTTATATATTCATAATAATATTTGATATACACATTATGTTTATTTTTTTGTTCAAATTATTATTTTCAAGTTAGTCAAGGACTAACAGTTTATAAATCTTATCCTATGACTTTATTCACTTTTTATTTATTTGTAATATTTTTAGATTCATTTTTTATTTATTTATAATATTTATTTATTCAAAATATGCGGGTATACGAGTTTAATTTTTTTTAAATCTATAAATTCGAACCCGAAATTTTACCCCGTATGGATTTAACTTTTTTTACAAAAAAACCTGAATATGCCAGGCCTACCAAATACTGACCACAGCCCAAAGTCAAAGTCAGCAAAATAGTCAACGCAGGAAATTAGGGCACCAACTAATCGCAAACTTCCGACGAATTGGACGGACAGGGTCGCCGGAGCCGAGAAAATGGCAAATGCACCGGCGTTTTCGTGGTAATTTTCTTAATTTCTGAAAGCTGAGATATTCGTACGTAGTGCGTTATGTCAAACTCTTTTTAGGCTGCTCATTCAATGTAAATAAACATGAAGCTAGTTGGTGTGAAATATTGCATTGTGTTAATTTAAAACTAATTAAGTGGTTCTCAATTTTTTTGATGGAAGTCTGCAAGACATTTTTTCCATGCGGAAATATTCTGATTATTGCCAATGTAGTCATGCGGAATCCAATCAACTTGTTTATTTATGGCATCATGTTACAAGTTTATTTGGAGTATTAACAGTGCTCTTCTGTGTCCATTGGTCATATATATTCACTTACTAGCTGTTGATCTTGGTTCCGATTTTACAGAAAATATAAACCCCGAGAACAGCAATGACCAGCACTGCTGCGCCTATGTTCACCAGTGTTTGTCTCTCTTGGCTGAGTTTCTCCTGTGCGTGTTTCATGTAATCTTCCAGCTTCAACCCACTTGAGAGTCTAGCACCGATCAAAGCCTCTGTCTCCCTAGCTTTACTGTCCAGGTGCTCCTTCCTTTCATGTTCCATCTCTTCAGCAGTTATCGCTGATGCTGATGGTTTCTTCCCTTTGTCAGTGTTTCCTTTTAGAATTCTTTCCGCTAGGGCTTTCTGGCTTTTCCCACTCTTTCAGCTTTTCATGATTTGTTGAGAAAAATGTTTCTGAAGGTGCATCATCATGACTTTTAAAAGGCATTTTATCGGTTTCAGCTTTTGGAAGGTTTGCTGACATTTGAGCATCAGGCTTTATTTCTGGCAGCACTGGCCTCTCTTGCTCCTGTGGTGGAACTTGGGGTAATTGTGGTTGAATTTTTGCAGTTTCTGGAATTGGTGGCAGAAGGGGTGGTAGCGGCTCTGGTGCTGATTGTTTTGGAGGTGATAAAGGCTCAGCAAGGTGTGATTCTAAGGGCTTGGAGGACGACAGTGGATGAGGCTGTTCCGCTTCTGACGATGTTTCTCTGGTCTCTTCTTTTGGTGTTTTACTCGGTTTCTTCTTTGGAAGTGTGATAAATAAATTTCCATTATCATATTTGGCTCGGATTCCAGTCATGCTGCAGTCTTCAGGAACCTTAAACTCGCTGTTGAACCTGCTCCAGTTTCTATTCCCAACATGACGAAGACCGCGTACCCTGACTTTACCTAATGGTTCAGCAGTGACTTTGATCTGCTCTTTTGTGAAACCTGAATCCCATCAAAACAAAAGTGTTCAGTTTCCAAATACAATACATAACAACATGTACAGTTATGTGCAGTGCATGCAATTTACCAGGAAGAGATATCACAAGAACTGCTGATCCATCCTCATCACCTCTCCAGTCATGTGTCGGTGTAAAATCAACAAACACAGGACGCCCGGTTCCCCGTGCTGGTCCGGTGGATGGCTGGTTGAGTCTTTGCCTTATGTTCATTTCGGACACTCTTTAAAGGTTCGATAAAGGAATTTTGAATATGAGAAAGCTGATGAATGATCAGCTATTTATACATTTGTGCTCGGAATTGAGACGATCCAGACTTTGGGTTTGCAAGATTTCTTGCTTGTGATTATCAATAATATTCCTTGCTAGTTTCTCAAGTTTTGGTTAATTTTTGCAACTTTCTACAAGTCTTGCAGGGTTGTCTGTGGCATAACTTCAGCTGGTATCCTTTGCTGAATGCTTACATTTTCTTATTACATTAAATATTATTGGGCTTTCCAATCTTTACAGGCTGGATTCTGGATTAGGGGATCTGGGCCCAATAAGATTCTCAGCAAAACAGCATCATAAGAATATTGTGGTTTTGGGAGCTTGGAGTGAACAGGTGATGTTTATCCCAGTCACAGTTTTCAGTACTTAAGTTTTACTAGTCAGTCAACAAAAGATTTGTCTTGTTACTGCTACTCAATCGCTTGTATTCTGAGGTGCATATACTGATGGCTTATAGTATTCTATATATCTGTGCTTGCTAACTTTAAAAGATCCTTCGATAGTTTTGTTGTTTTAGCGTCTTTGCATGGTTAGAGTTGTCTGCATTGTCCTTCTAATCTCTCGTCTTTGCATGGTAAGAAAAGGCAGGTCGCTTGATAATTTTCCTGTGCGGCACACTATTGTGTTAATATATTTTCTAACGTTGCATCATTATTAAAAATAGTCAATGTTACTCTGACTGTTTCTTTCTATTATATTGTTTGTTAACATGTTCTGAGGTTGATATACATTCACATAGAGGTTACTTGTGATCACTGTTATGTAGTTTAATCAGACTGGATAAAAATTGAAAACTTCAGATTCAGTTTTTCACTAGCGGTCGTCTCATCAATAGTTGGTTTTTTGTTGTGCAGTGTTTATGTTTGATACTCAAGGGTCCGGCAAAGAAAACTGGAGAATCTGATTTGTGACAACCAGCAATGTACATATGTGATTGTGAACAGTATACACAAGAATATGGATTACAAGGTTTCTTGCTGATGATAATATTACTTGAGCCTCAGGTTTCATTTTCTGCGTTTGCGTAACTTCCATTACTTTAGCTGGTAAACTTGCTCCGACATTCTTATGTTCCCTTTTTAAAACTCTTCTTGCAGTTAAAGCTAAAAAGGAAAACATCACTCTTTGACTTGAATTAATAATTGCTACCTAAGTCGGAAGAAGTGGAGCCCAAGTGGCCAACAAGATCTGCAGGCGCCAATGGATCAGACATTTTCCAAATCCAATCAATCATCCCCCAAACTCCGGTCATACAAACTATTAAGAATAGAAACATCATGTTGCTATATACAACATAACTTTCTGAAGGCTCATATGGTTCAAACCGAAGTTCGTGCACCCAAAGCTCTCCTCTTCATATCCTTATATTTATTTATCAGTATTCAATACGGCTTGAAAGTCTTGAATACCCAAAACCACGTAATGGTCATAACTTTCTGCCGAAATGCTGTTGGAAATTAATATGGATCATTACCCACCTCCTAAGATCTCTCCTTTTCCTTAGTTACATTTCTGTTTGGGTTTGTTATGATCTGGCCTTCAGTTGTGAAATTCTGCATTTAGCTGGGGTTGACCTTTTGTTGATCTTTTTTGATTGCATCTGATTGGTTACAGTGATTATGATCTGCTGAAATCTAGCTCATTGGTATCTTGATGTGGTTACAAAGTTTAGATCTTGGCTGCTGTTGATTGAGTTTGGACTTTGGGTTAGGGCTTGATGCTCTAGTTGTGTAGAAGCTTGGTTGTGTTGTTGAGTTGAGATAAGAGATGGGGAATACTTGTGTTGGTCCGAGTACATCGAAAAATGGATTCTTTCATACTGTTTCGACTGCTGTGTGGCGAACAAGGTCGCCGGATGATGTTTCTGTGAGTAATGGGGAATCTGTCCATGAGCCAGATTCTGCACGAAAGGAACCTGATTTGCCGTCAATTCAGGATAAACCTCCAGAGCAAATGACAATGCCGAAGTTTGATGTTGAAGTTGAGGTCGAAGTTGAGCATGATTCAAAGGAAAAGAAGGGAAATGAGAAGGTAAAGGAGAATGGGCATGCAAAGGCAATGGAGGCAAAGCCTAAATTGCCGCCTCAAATGAAAAGGGCGTCTAGTGCAGGGTTGCGTGTATCCGTTCTGCAAACGGAAACTGGCAATTTTAAAGAGTATTTCACCTTTGGGAGGAAATTAGGACAAGGACAATTTGGAACTACTTTTCTTTGCATTGAGAACACTACTGGGAAGGAATACGCGTGCAAGACAATAGCTAAAAGGAAGTTACTTACGGATGAAGATGTGGAGGATGTGAGGAGAGAAATTCAGATTATGCACCATTTGGCTGGACATCCTAATGTCATCGTCATTAAAGGGGCTTATGAGGACCCTGTGGCTGTTCATGTAGTTATGGAATTGTGCGTTGGAGGAGAACTTTTTGATAGGATTATCAAACGAGGGCATTACACGGAAAGAAAGGCAGCTGACCTCACTAGAGTGATTGTTGGCGTTGTAGAGGCTTGCCATTCGTTAGGAGTTATGCATCGAGATCTCAAGCCTGAAAATTTCCTTTTCGTTGATCAGGAAGAAGATTCACTTCTCAAGTCAATTGACTTTGGATTGTCTATGTTCTTTAAGCCAGGTGTGTTCTTGCCATCAGTTTATAGCATATTGATAATTCTGAATTATTGCGTTAATATTTTGCATGAGTAGTCTTTTATGTCATTTTCCGGGATGATTCAAAATGTTTATTTCCAATACTTTAGGTGAAAAATTCAATGATGTTGTTGGCAGTCCATATTATGTTGCACCAGAAGTTCTACGGAAAAAATACGGCCCAGAGGCAGATGTTTGGAGTGCGGGAGTCATCCTTTACATTTTGCTAAGTGGAGTTCCTCCATTTTGGGCAGGTTTGTTTATCTTATTCTTCGTAATCCCAGTCATGGATAATCAATGAGTTATGTTTCTTTTATATCCTACTGATCTTCCGCTTTTCTGCTTTTGTTACTGTTTTAGAATCGGAACAAGGCATCTTTGAACAAGTCCTTCATGGAGAACTTGACTTTTCATCGGATCCATGGCCTAATATCTCTGAAAGCGCCAAAGATTTGGTCAGGAGAATGCTTGTGAGAGACCCAAAAAGACGTTTGACAGCTTACGAAGTCTTGAGTGAGTTTCAATTCAGCATCCTAGTGAGAAAATGAAAGCCTTGCAGTTACCAGATAGATTTAATTTTCAAATCTTTGGGCAGGTCATCCTTGGATTCAAGTTCATGGAGTAGCTCCTGACAAGCCTCTTGATTCAGCTGTTCTCAGTCGTTTGAAGCAATTTTCAGCGATGAACAAGCTTAAGAAAATGGCTCTTAGAGTACGAAATCGAGCACTATAATTTTCTTAACTGCAAATAAAAATTCCTTTTAAAGAACTCACTCATGTTTGCAATTGATATAATTTCTGTGCTCAGGTAATTGCTGAGAGCTTGTCTGAAGAGGAGATTGCGGGCCTGAAAGAAATGTTCAAGATGATCGATGCAGATAACAGTGGCCAAATTACATTCGAGGAACTCAAGGTCGGATTGAAGAAAGTTGGAGCAACTCTTAAGGAAAACGAGATTTATGATCTAATGCAAGCAGTAAGTTATTGCCTTTAGCCTCCACTTGACCTCTCATACACTGATCTGTTACAAAACTAGTTGCATAATTCACCGAGTTCAGGCTGACATGAGTGTGTATGTAAAACAATAGGCGGATGTTGATAACAGCGGAACCATCGACTACGGAGAGTTTATTGCTGCAATGTTGCACATCAACAAGATCGAGAGGGAGGATCATTTGTTTGCAGCTTTTTCATACTTTGACAAAGATGGAAGTGGCTACATAACTCCCGATGAACTCCAACAAGCATGTGAAGAATTCGGTTTGGAGTTCCAACTAGACGAAATGATCCGAGAAGTAGACCAAGACAATGTAAGTTCTTTCTTCCAGGAAAAATTCATTACCTTTATGCATAAACCTTCAAACTTAATCAGTTATTTGTTTGCTTTCTTCCAGGACGGTCTTATAGATTACAATGAATTCGTAGCGATGATGCAGAAAGGAAACCCGTCTACAGGTCCCATAAAGGGATTGGAGAACAGCTTCAGCATTGCATTCAGGGATAAAGTAAAGACTTAAAGGTATAAACAGACATTTGATACATTTTGCTATCAGGTTTCATTGTTCTATTGCTTCTTTTTCGACTTGTTGTATCGAGAGTTACGATTGTATAGTAAAGAGCAGAGAATTCTAAGCTCTGTCTGAAATATTATGCAACTTGAACAGTAAGAGTTCCTATGTATTCATTCTGGGACTCATATAGTCATAATTATACTCTGGTATCTGGCTGTCAGAACAGACATGCTTTGGCTAAACCCTTTTCTCATTTTTAATTTTTTAGTTCAGCTTGGGTATCACCTTTATGTATTTTCGTCCACTGTTTCTGTTCATAGTGTATTCGTTTCGATTTCAACAAATGGAGTTGCAGTTTGATTCAGGTCTAAACTTTGCTTCTCAACTGGAAGGAATAAAATTAATAAAAATTAACGTCAAACAATGTTATTTCATCTCACAAATATTTATTTGTCCTCATTAAATATTACTCAAGAAAGTGCCATTTTATTCCAAATCATAAAACCTTAAATAAACACATCATTCCTTTTACAGAACTGTAGTTTCTGTCCAAATTCACTACCAAAAATAAAAAACGCAGCGTTTTACTCCCATTTCCCACACAAACGCTTTCTCGTCAATCCAAATTCGACACTCGGAAAATCGGAGCCCTAATTTTCCATGGCGACGGCGCCGAAGGCGAACTCAAAACACCTTCGCGCGGGCGACGGACGAGCCGGATTCGGAGGTGGAGGTAAAATTAGGAAGACTCCATATAGAAACACGCAAGCAACGCCGTACGACCGTCCTCTTACCGCTCTCCGCAATTCGAACAATTCGGTTAGAAACACCAATGGCTGGTTGTCGAGACTGGTCGATCCGGCTTCGAAAATTATCACTTCCAGTGCTCGAAAGATTCTCTCTTCCGTATTTAGTTATCGAAATTTACCCTCCAGTTCTCCCAAGCGGCCTGCTTCAGGTCTTGTTTTCATCTTCAATTTTAGGGTTCTTTATTTGTATGGTTAGATGCTTGGTTAATGATTTTGAAAGTTTGGAATTTTCATTTTTTATTTTCTGGTGGTTGTGGATGGTAAATGTTTTTTGTTTAATTTGTTTTCTCTGTTGTAGATGTAGTATTGGAAGATGAACATCAGGGGAGGAGCTCAATGGTAGCTTGTTGTGTGTTTTAGTTTGAGATATGGTAATGGTACTCATTGAGATAACTTTATAGATCTCTAAAATTTCGTTGAAACTTAGGTTCGTCCTGTGGCTGAGCAAAATGTGGAAGATGATGCATGTGGAGACCGTACCTTTGATTTTGATGAGGTTGCTGAAATAGAACAAATGCTGAAGGAAAAAAAGTTGACTAGGTATGTCATCATCGTCACTTTATTTTATGCTAAGCCATTCTGGCTGTGTATCAGGTAGATTACGTAAGTTATACATGCAGATACAGCATATGTATTAGGAAGTAAGAATTAAGGTTATAAGTACTTCTGAAGCGAAAGTTTGAACTGTGGATTAATATATGTTTGAAACCAAATAACCAATGCTTGGAGGATGACTTCTTTATGTGAATTATTAGTTTCAGTTCCAACGCTTGAACGTAGTAAACCTTGTAGCAGGCATCAGTTTGATTGCTAATAAGTTAAATCTGTTCATTCACACAGACACGAGATTGAGCGCTTGACAACCTTGTTGCGGTCGAGAACCGTAAGCGGTTCAATAAGGGGTGAAGAAGAAAATTCCTATATTAAAGTTTCTGATGAGCAGGTGCTGAAAAATCAAGCACAGCGGGATCCCATTGTTCCATTTTATAGACATAATGGATCTACTCCAACCCCAACATTTAGGAACAGGGTATATATTATTATTTTCCCCTCTAATCGTTATTTTTCTGTATTTGAGATTTTATTACTCTTAACTTTGCTTAATAATATAATAATAACATGTTATCCTTTTCTTTATGCATGTGTGTATTTTCTAGGTTTTTGACGAGGATATTACTTCCCCTCTAGAACTTGCGAAAGCTTACATGAGCAGCAGGTCTTCCAAGCACTCCCCGCCAACGTCAGATTCTAGAGTCCTGACACTTAATTCCTGGACGCCATATATGAAACAATCTACTTCAACAAAGGTCGATTCTCGAGATGTTTTAATTTTATTCTCGTTTTATCCAGTGATGGAAATTTATTGGTGATGCTATGTTAACAGGGATCTGCATTGAGAAAGATCGGATACGGTGAACCATCATCATCAGCTTATGAGTTATCTGCGAGCCAACCCCGGGTTTCAGGCTTTCAAAATGCGGTAAGATTTTGGTACTAGAGGGAAGATTTGTGCCGTGATCTTATGAGTTTCTCTTTGTTCCTGTTTCCCATGATTTTTTCTGCTTCTGCAGTCTCTTAAGCGTAGGAGCTCTGTGCTGCAAGATCAATATGGTTCCATTGGATCAATCCGAAGAGTCAGACAGAAACTGAACCTATTAAATTCCAAAGGCATGGATTCACCAGCACATGAAGGCTCCTCCTGTTAGTAGATCTAAGGATAAGACAATAGCGATTGCTGATACCCCAACCTCAAGTGTTGATCCTCCCCATTTCAATGGGGTGTCTCAACAATCTGCACTACTCAATCAGTCGATTTATCCTCAAAGCAATGCAATATCCAACGAAATTCCTGGCAGCTCTGCGGAAAAATCTCCTCTACCAGTAACATCTACATCAGAGACTCTAGTTGGCAAAAAAATTATAAATCTCGAGAGGGGTGAGTCATCAGGCGTAATAAAGGATTCTCAACTTGATAATACGAAGCATCATTCAAGGGACTCTTTAGCCGATGCTGGTTATTCTTCAATGAAAGATAGCATGGCTAGCAAAAATAAGGTGGCAGAGCTCAATAGCTTGTCAAAGGAAAAGATTTCCGATACCAAACCACTGAAAAATACTCTTCTAAATGAAAAATCTGGTGTAGGATCGTTGCAGAAGAAGCATGCTTTTCGCATGAGCGTCCTTGAGGTATGAAATTTTGAACTCTGCTAGGAAATATAATGTTGGGAGTTGTAACCTTCGATTGCTGAAGTACCCAAATTCATCCCTTTTAATACACCAATTAAATTCTCATGTATGTGCTTTCTTTTTGCTTTCTATACCACTGCTCATCCCCAATGTATGAGAATGGCTTTGTTTATACTCACGCTTATAATTGCGAGCAGTGATCAGGACATATTGTTTAATACTTGCTTTAATAGACCTGCTTTTTTCAGTTCCATCCTTCTATCACATGACTTATTACTTGTGCAGGCACATATTGTTTGTGACTCATTTTGTTCTTTGTTTGAAGGATTTCATTGACATGGATGAGGATAATACTGAAGGTGCTCTCAGTCATAATATAGCTGCTACTCCCGATGAAGGGAGGCATGCTATGACGTCATCAGGCGGGGTTCCAGTTGTTTCAGTTGATGTCAATGAAGGGTCTTCAGCTGCTATACCTTCTGGAAGCTCCAGAGCGGGCAGTGTAATGGGACTGAAAACATATGACGAGCCCAAGATTTCTGAAAAGAGCATCAGTTTTGGAGATCCTGCTGGCACTTCTACCCTTAGCAATCAATCAGCCATGCCAAATGAAGTTTCTAAGCTCTCTACTGAAACCTCCTTAAAAAGAGAAGATGATGCTTTACTCGCATCTGATCACAGTTTAAATACTCCTGATAGGGCCTCTTTGCTGCAGTTTAATTCCTCGCCATACTCTGGAACTAAAGCACATACTCCTGATTTAAAGCTTGAGGATTCTAGGTTCGTTACATGACCTTATTTTTCTTTGAAGGCCCTTTTAGTATTCTGCTGTATTTTCTCCTTAAAATATCTCAGCTCTGTGTATATCCTGCCTAACAGGTTTGGTAGTGGTCCAGCTGCTGGTTATAAAACTACTAAACAAAGTGAAGGTGAGAAATTTAGTGTTCAACAGGAGGCTGGACATAGTTTTTCAAAACCTCAAGCTGATCTTGTTGCTGATGCACCAGCATTGCAGAACTCTAGCATTTTTTCCTTCGGGAATGCTGCAAATATGAAGGAGAGTTCCTCTAACAGTGCATCGAAATCCTCCTTACATTCAACAGCTCTGAATTCAAACATTGTTGGTGATACCAGACAAAAAGAATTGCCAGCAACCAACTCAACTATTTTAGGAAGCAACAATAGCCAGGCTTCTGCATCTGACTTTGGTGGTGAGTTAAATAATGTCAAACAGTCTACTGGTGGAGCTGAGATACTTCGAAGTACGTCTGCGCCCATGGTTGGTTCATATGGAACAGAAAATAACCCTGCAGCCTTGTACTCAAGCATGACTCCTGCTCAACTTCACACTCCTGAGACAAGAACAGATATGCATTTTTCAAGCTCCTCTGCTGCTTCTACTAGTAGCCTTTTCAGCTCTATGGCTCCTACAGTTAAGTCTTCGGATGGAGCTTCATCTTCTGCTCTTGGTGTTGCCTCTTTTGCGGCCTCATCCACATCTGCAAGTTCAATGAATTCCACTGCTAGTAATCTCTTTGGGGCTTCATCTACTGCTTCCAATAGTACTGGATTTACATTAGGAGGGACCACAATACCAGGTCAAACAACTGAAGCTACCAATACTGGCATTGCAGCAGGCGCCTCAACAACTCCTGTTACATTTGGAGTTTCTTCAACTTCAGGCTCAACAACATCAGCTACTCCAAGTACTGGCTTTTTCTTTGGAGGTTCAACTCTTACCAACGTTACTTCTAGTTCTGGGATCTCTTTTGGAACATCATCTGCTATTGCCAACACCACTTCTACTGCTGGGTTTTCTATCGGGGATTCTTCCACTTCTGCTATTACCAGTAATGGAAACAAACTTCCCTCTGAAACGTCATCAATGCCTGTAAGTACTAGTGCTGTGTTTTCCTTTGGGGCTTCTTCAGCTCCAGCGACGACCACCAGTGGGTTTGCCTTTGGGGGTTCGACAACTCCTACAAGTAGCAATGGATTTTCATCTGGGGCGTCGTCAACTTCTGCAGCTACTAGCAGTTTGTTTTCCTTTGGAGCTTCTTCAACTTCAGCAACAACTACCAGTGGGTTTTCTGTTGGGGCTTCCTCATCTCCAACAACTGCAAGTAGTGTGTTTCCTTTTGGGGCTTCATCAACTTCAGCAACTTCTAGCAGTGGGTTTGCTTTTGGCATTCAGCCGACTCCAGCTACTAACAGTGGTTTTTCGTTTGGGGGTACGTCAACTCCAGCAACTACAAGCAGTGGGTTTTCCTTAGGGGCTTGGTCTAGTGCAGATCCGTCAACAACGTCTTCTCCTGCAGTGAAAACTAATAACACAGGATTCTCTTTCGGGGCACCAGCTACTACGAGCACCACTGCTGCTGGTTCTACAGTTCTTGCAGCTCCCACAGGTGCAACCAGTTCTGCATTTCTCTTTGGTGGTTCATCAACCTCAACTCCAGCGACCCCAGCTGCTGGATTTCTCTCAGGCATTTCATCAACTTTTGGGGCTTCACCAACTCCAAATCCATTTTCTTTTGGAGCCGCGTCGACACCAGCCACATCCACGGTAAACAATGGTTCTCCATTCGGGTTCATGGCTGGGAGTTCTACGTTGCCATTCACTTCAGGGGCCACTAATAACACGTCAGTGGCCCAGCCCATATTTGGAAACACTAATCCGTTTGGAACAACCGCAGCAGGGAATAACATCACATCTGCATCCCAGCCTATATTTGGCAGCACCAATCCGTTTGGATCAACAGCATCAGCAAACAACAACAGTCAGACTGGCATGGAGGACAGCATGGCTGAAGACTCTGTTCAGGCATCTGCACCAGTCTTCCCTGCTTTTGGTGCTCAACAAACTGCAAACACATCCAGCTTTGGGTTCGGTGCCCCCAATCCATCAGGGGTTTCAAACTCTTTCCAGTTTGGAAGCCAGCCAAACCTCTCAAACCCTTCTCCATTTCAGAGTTCTGGTAGCCTAGGTGGTTTTAGTGCTGGTGGAAGCTTTTCTCTTGGGTCGACAGGAGGGGGTGATAAATCTAATAGAAGAATCATTAAGCCAAAGAAAGGAGTCCGCAGGAAATAGATTTAAGAAAGTGATGTTGTTGGAAGTGTAACAATTTTGTACGTATAATTGTTGGTAGCCTCTTGGGCTTTACCAATGAATTTGATCTTCTATTAATAATTATGTAATCTTGATCCTTGAATTTTTATTATTTTTGGGGAGGAACTTGTGCTTTGCACGGATAAACCTGCTTCAAATCGAAGGCGATATTTCCAACTTTTTGTAGTGAAGCATTTTAACTTTTACATCGGGTCGTCACAAATTCATCTACAAACTTGCCTTCTGCCTGTCATAGCTGTTGCTGATTTTGTGTGCACATTCCTTTGTGTGCGTACAACTTACTGTCACTAACTAGGCATTTATTGTTTTCAAAATTTTATCACGGTATATATTGCAAAGACAAGTTGCATCCAATTAGTCCAGGATGCACTCGGAGTCGGAGGAAACTCAAGCTTGAAATGAAAAGTCAGTTCATAGGGGGAAACTCATTATGACGAGTAAGAATAATGCAAGAGGTTTCGTTTTGGTGTCCTGTAGTAAAGAGTATTTTGAGCTTTTTAGCAGCATGCCCAATATGCAACTGCAAAACGATTCCAAGAAGGGTTGCCATTAATACGTTTAATGCTTGAGTTCCATTTCAATGTTGTCATGAATGTTCTGATTCTTGGGAGCCTGATAATTTGATAAGCTTTTGTATTTTTGAAGGGAGAATATGTAATCATTTAGCAGAAACCACGGGTATTAAACCTCTGAAAACAGAACAGGTCTTCTCTAGATATATTATTTATTATTAATGTTACGAGACTTAAGAATCAGGTCTGGATCTGTTCCACAATTACTGCTGAGCACATTGCACCCTCTGTCCTCCGCCAGGCATGTCATCATCATCCTCGTCATATGCTTCTTGTTGTGCTTGAGTCTGCTTCCTTCGCATTTCTTCCTCCATATTAACATCATGGAGAGTTGTTTCCTCACATTCATCAATCTCCATCGGGGAAAGTTGGGCTGAAGGTCTCGAAGGAAGAATGGCCTCCAATGCTTTGCACTGTTCTGGAGTGAGGGAATCAGGAAATTCAACATTGAAGTGAATGTACAGCTTCCCCTTCATGAATGGCCTCGAGTAGATGGGCATGCCCTCATCATTTATCGCCTTGAATTGATCTGAAATACAAAACAGTACATATTGATAATTATAAAAAATGGTCACAAAGAATAGGAGGCATAAAGCATACAAATAGTAACAATAAGCACATTTTCGTAAAAAATGGTCACAAAGAACAGGAGGCATAAAGCATACAAATAGTAACAATAAGCACATTTTCGGAAAGCATACCAGGTTTGACAACCTCCCCAGGCTGTGATTTAATGAGAAGTTGCCTTTTATCCAGATGAGCTAACGCAAATTGGAAACCGCATAGCGCCTCAGTAAGGGACAATGTATGCTCCACAAACAAGTCATCGCCCTTTCTCTTAAACTTGGGATGTTCTTTCTGTTGGATTACAAACACTATATCCCCAGTAATAGTGTCCGGCTGTGAACAAACACGATATTATATAATAATTGATGAAGTCAAAAGCAACTTAAAGAATATATCGACAAAAAATATTGAATATCCACAAGAGATGAATACATACCGCTTCATCAGCTTCTCCAGCAAATGTTATTTTTTGTCCATTTTGCATTCCCTTATCAACATGGACTTCCAAAACTTTCTTCTGTGGAACAACCTTTTCACCCTTGCAAGTGGTACATCGATCTTTATCACTGATGGATTCACCAGTACCTTTGCATTCGTTACAAGGATGCTGCATCTGCTGAATCATAGATGGACCCAGGTGCCTAATGGATACTTTCATTCCAGAACCTTGGCAGCCAGCGCATGTCATTGACGCGCCAGATTTTGATCCTTTTCTGTATAACACATTGCCATATGTCAGTATTACCATAACATGGAATGCAGACCTTGTTAGAAAAGTTTAAAATCAACCCACCCCTTGCATTTAGAACATAAGACATTTCTTGATAGGGACAGCTTCTTAGAAATTCCATTGTAAAGATCATCCAAAGAAACTTTGAGAGGATGGACAACATCCTCACCCCTTCTTTGCCTTCTTCCTCTGCTGCTTCCAGCACCTATCAATATAAAAAAACTTAAGCTAAAAAAGTCCCAACTTTAAAATCATCGTCAGTACTTTACCAGCAATTGACTAATTAAAAAGCCAGGTATGATTCTTTACCACCAAATGAACTGCCACCACCAAAGAAAGACTGGAAGATGTCAAATGGGTCATGCCCACCACCACCCCCTCCTCCCATTCCTTCCTTAAGTGCATCCTCTCCATACTGGTCATAAATTTCACGCTTTTCTGGATCACTCAATACCTCATATGCATGGGATATCTCCTTAAACTGTTATACAAAATTAATAAGTTATCCTGGATCACTATACTGTGCATAAACATTTATCAAATAGATTAACACTGACGCTACTTGGTCACTGAGTAAAATTAAAAACTTCAGCAAAAAACTAAAAGCAGGGCTAAGATTGCATACATTTTGCACTGAAACCGAAACTGTATTCAACTTGTCAACAAAACTATCCATTAAATAACAGAATTAAACTATAAACCTTAACAATATTTTCAGATAAAACAGTGTGAAAAACAACACACAAAACTGTACAAAATTTAAGAAAAACAAGGTCAAACCTTCTCAGGGTCACCGCCCTTATCAGGATGATTTTTAATCGCAGCTTTCCTATACGCCTTCTTCAAATCATCAGCAGATGCCGTTTTCGGTACTCCAAGAACCTCATAGTATTTACTGCTATCACTTTTCTTCGGCGCTCTTCCGAACATGCTTACACCTTCCTCCTCGACCTAATAACAAAAATCACACAAATTCAAAACCCTAGAAAACAACCGTGTTGATTAAACACAGATCCGGATTCAAGAGATTCATGAAATGCGTATCGAATCGAACCGTGTGGGAATTGGATTAAGGAGAGCGATGGAGACGAGAGACGGCGACATAACGATTGGATGGTTTGGTATTTATATGATTTTTGATGGACGGTTGAGATTGCTCGGGTTGTTGATCGAGATTTGGGACTTGGTGGTGATTCTTAGTAATTTTAATTTTTTAAAGAAATATCTGGATTTAAATAATACTCTCTATGTTCCGTAATGTTTGTCCACTTTCTATTTTTGGATGTCCCCTTAAGTTTGTCCACTTTACTTTATTCTCTACCCCATATTCTATTTTTTACTCATTTAAGTATTAATTATTTATTCTCAACCACACATTTTATATATTCTTTCTATCTTAATTACCGTGCGTTTTGTACTTTTGAATAAACAAAATGGGACGGAGGGAGTATTAGTAATAGATTGGTTTTATTTTCCCATATTTTTTTGGAAATTATTGAAATGAAATTAAGGGATATTTAATATTGAAATATATTTTGATTAATTGAGTAATAATTAAAATAATAGAGATTTTAATTAACTCCCATAATTCAACTAATTTCATATTAATTTACTGTTTACGGACAAGTTTTAATCTCGTATCCATACGCAACCCTTCGTTATACTTTTCTAGGCTGCATTGCCACGTCAGCAACACGACAGCCACGGAAACTGAGAAAAATTTTTAGAAATGCCCTACTTTTTGAATATACTTTCCCAAATGCCCCACTTTTGAAATACGTTTCTCAAATGCCCTACTTTGTAACCAGTTCGGTCTTGACAGGACCGAATTGTCACAAAATCGCAATACCCGGGCCCAACAAAACCGGACTGTTTGAAAATAGACCAATTCGGTTCCAGTAAGACCGAATTCCTTTCGAAAATAATTTAATTGTTCAAACTGTCCTACGTGGTGCTGACTGGGCTGCCCAGTCAGCATTTTTTAAGAGACCGGTTCTGCTAAGACCGGATTGGTAAAAAAGTAAATATTCAGCGCAATAATAGCAACGATCAGAGACAGTGCATGCATGAACGTAAAAAGCAATAATTCTGTGCAAACCGGTTTTGGGAAGACCGAATTGCTCAGAAATAATTCAATCATCCAGCAATAATTCACGAATGAGACATAAAATTCTGAATCCGGGCTTCATGGAACCGGAGAGCGTGATCAATTCGGTCTTGGTGGAACCGAATCGTGTTAGAAAGTTCCGGTTCTACTGGAACCGGATAGTTTTAGTATAAATTCACTCCGTTTTTCATTTCTACAACACACCAAATTCTCAATTCTCTATCAAGTTCACACGTGGAGTTTACTAGCGAAGTAGTAAGTTTATTTTGAAATTAGTTGTTTAATTATCATTTTGTTTTTCTGAATTTATTTTAATTACTAATATGTTTGTTTGAATTTTTCCAGAGATATGGCTAATTTTGACTCGGACTCGATGGTTATGACGACTTTGGACACACTTGATATGAGTGTTGTTGATGAATATGATCGGGATGAGATGGAATTTCTCGATGAACTTGACAATGAGGGTGCTGAATTTGTTCCAGAACCTGAACATGTGTTTGACATTCCAGCATTTAGAGATGTTTCGGCATGGGATGCGAATGAACCTGATGATGAGTACTTGGGCACAAACTTTAGACAGTTTGGATCGATTGGGATAGGAGCAATATTTTCAAGAAAAGCTGATGCAATCTATGCTGTGCAGAAGTATTCATTATTACATCGTGTTGAGTACCACACGAAGGAGTCGGACACGCGGTTGTTGGTACTTCACTGTCGACAAGGAGAGGATAGTTGCCCTTGGCGAATTCGAATTATAAAAAGGAAAGACGCATCGTACTGGGAAGTGAGGAAGTATAGAGGTGATATTTCATTATCCTTGCAGTCATGTTTTGGCGGTTTGCAAAACAGAGAGTTTGGGATACGCTCAGTATGTTGATCCTTTTTATACCTTGGCAGCGTTTCATGCCACGTGGTCACACACTTTCAATGTCATTCCTGACGAGTCACGTTGGAGGCCGTATGAAGGTATGCCTCATATTCCAAACTCTGCATTCAAACGAAAGAAAGTGGGAAGAAATCCATCTAGACGTCGTCACAATGAGATGGATATTGGACAGTCTAGCAGTGGAGGTAGGCGATGTGGTTTGTGTCATGGAGTTGGTCACAACAGAAGGGCATGTCCTTCTCGAACTGCCGAATGATATATGTTACAATATAGTATGCAATAACTTTCATAATATGTAATTAAGTTTGCCATGCGATAAATAAAGTTTAAAATGTAATACATAAAGTTTCAAATGCAATGAGTATCAACGACGAAGAAATGACGAAAACGTAAATCTCTTAGGTGGTCTCCTATCACGAACTGGTCTTCCCTCCACCGGCTGTGATGGTCCTGCAATATCATGTTCGTACGTCTGTGATGGCGTCATATCTTCATCACCTGTAGTTATATTCTTACGTTAAAAACAATTTTTCAAAAGATAAAGCATTCAAAATAATATAAGTGTTAACTTACCGATGTCGAAAGTAATAAGTGATTTGTCGATTCCAACTGCATCCAATTCACCCAATCTCTCCAATTCTTCTACAGCAGCATGGAATATACTATGTGCACCCGACCTAGCCTCAGTATCAGAGAGTGAAAAAAACATATCAGCAGCTGTACGGGCATTATGCACAAGGGTGCGTACCTACAACAAAATGAAATAGAGTTTAATAATCATAAAATTAGTAAGTAATAAATAACACATTAAACATACAAACTAACCACACTGTGAAGAACCGGTGCTGTGGGGCGATACGTCTGTGAGTCATCCATCTGAGGCTGTACAAATTTGCGTGTCGTGCTGCGATACCACCGACGATACTGTGGTTGGCTATCATCAAACTGAACCTCCACTCTTCGATCAGCACGAGCGTTCCAAATGTCTATATACTCGCGCAACTCAACTGTCCAATCACTTCGCTTCTTTCGCTGGAGTCCATGTTTGGGATCCGACACCCCGCGAGCAAACTCTGGAACACCTTGAGGAAGATCAAATTGTCGCAGCACTCTGGATGGATGATACCACTCAACAACATTGAAGCATATCAATGGAACCTCCGATAACCATGACATTTGCCCACTTGAACATAATGGGTTCATCAAATGAAATAAGTTCTCATCATATGGCACCCAACAAAAATCATCATCTCTCATATGATCAAGTTGATCTCGGTAGAATGTCAATGACCCATGTGGTATCTCTCTGTAAGATTTTGGACCACACCATTTTCTGCACATCACAAATGTTATACATAATCATTAAAACGTAAAATTAGAATAATAAATACTACATATCATCATAAATCAATGATATAAATAGTAGAATAACTTACGAGTATGACCAACCACCCCTCATGAAAGGATCAATATGTGGAGCTTCCAACTCCTCTATCTCATCCATACCTCTCGGCCTACCAATAGTCAATCTCTCCCAACTCCAAAGCTGTAGTAGAATAAGACAGCCTCCCATTTGTTTGTGCCCCCCACACGCTGCGTTGCACAATTGTCTATAAAGGAAAGCAAGCACTGCACTCCCCCATGAATATGAACTCACTGCATCTAGATCCGCCAACAACGGTAAGTAATGCAGTGGTACTTTATCTCCGCCTAAATCGGTCATCAGCGAAGACGCTAACATGCAAAGAATATACGCTCTGGCGTATCGCTGTACAACCTCCTCAGTAGCATCATCTGGTACCACTGTCATATGTTCTAAAAACCACTTACGTCGCGCTAAGGTAGGGGACTTGGGACACTCAGGATAAGCCCCTAACAACTGGATACACACGGCCTCCCAATTATGATCCTCCTTACCGGAAACGACCTCTCCCTCAATTGGCAATCCTGAAAGTAAACCAACGTCTTGGAGAGTGATTGTGCACTCTCCCACTGGTAGGTGGAACGTGTGAGTCTCTTGCCTCCACCGTTCCACCAGTGCTGACAACAATGACCAATCAATTGCAATATTCTGCACCTGACTCCATGTGTAAAAACCAGCTCTAACTACATATGGCACAATCCTGGGATCCATCTGCCACAATCGACGATGCACTAACTTTAATGTTTTGTCCATCTGCAAAATTATATACAATATCCATTAACAAATGTTGGAAAATTAACTATTAAAATATTATGTGAAATTAAATTATTAACTTACCGGATTTTTCCACACTTCTTCCGAACGATGGGTACGTTGCTGAGTTAACACAGAACCATCAATCGGTCCGGGAGTAACAATATCGTCAAGATTCATCTATACCATTAAACAAAAATGACGAAACATATTAACAATATATTCAATCTAACACCTAAACATATTACAAAACATATTAAACACAACAACATATTTCATCTACCACTTAAACAAACAAATATCACAACATATTAACAAAAACATATTCATTAATAAACCCTAATAAACAAAATTAAAACATATTAACATCAACTTATTCAATTCAACACCTTAAATCAACAAATTACAAACACATCAAAAACAACAATATATCCAACACCAAATAAACAACAATATATCCAACACCAAAAACAACAATAATTTACAACAATTCAATAATCATAAACAATTATAAAATCAACAACCCTAAACCCTAAAATTCAAAACCCTAACATCACAAAAATACAATAACCTTATACCATTAAAAAATCAACAACCCTAAATCATTAAATTCATAATCCTAACATCACACAAATCCAATAACCCTACTAACACTCACAACCTACAACCCTAATTTCACTACTCAATTTCAAAATTAAAACCATAATCTAACCTCAAAATCATTAGCATGCCATCCTGCCATGTCGATTAACCACCAAATCGCTTCGTCGGAGATCGGATTGGTGCAAGAGAGAGGCCGGAATGAAGGAAGAATGAAGCTGCTGCGTCGAGTAATATTTCAGACCTAACCGGTCTTAGCAGAACCGGTCTCTTAAAAAATGCTGACTGGGCTGCCCAGTCAGCACCACGTAGGACAGTTTGAACAATTAAATTATTTTCGAAAGGAATTCGGTCTTACTGGAACCGAATTGGTCTATTTTCAAACAGTCCGGTTTTGTTGGGCCCGGGTATTGCGATTTTGTGACAATTCGGTCCTGTCAAGACCGAACTGGTTACAAAGTAGGGCATTTGAGAAACGTATTTCAAAAGTGGGGCATTTGGGAAAGTATATTCAAAAAGTAGGGCATTTCTAAAAATTTTTCGGAAACTGAGCGGTGAAGCGTACACCTCTGAAATGCAAAACGCAAACTGAAGGAGCGCCACGTCTCGCTCACTCCCGTCTCTATCTATGCCTGTTCGTTGCGCGTCCATTTTCGCGAAATCATCGCTCACCCAAATCATCATTCGATCCCGTTTATTGATCGGATTTTACAGTACAGGTTTTGAATCAGCCATGGATAAGGGCAAGAAGCTTCAAGGTATTATATTCACTTTTTGAGATCTGGGTCGGATTTATTTTGGGTGTTTGGTGTTGAATTTGAATTGGGGTTTTGATTTTTGAATGTTTGTGATTTTTTTGTTGTGTTATTTAGAAGATAATGAAAGTGGTGATGAGCTGAGAGAGCGGTGTTCTAAGGAGGCTTGTGAGAGAGGAGGGACTAGACGTGTTTCTGATGATATTCTTCCTCACATTCTCAATCTGTGAGTAATTGATTACAGTTTCATTGATTGATGATACTGGACTGTTGTTATGTGATGCTTTGTGTTAATTGTTTCAGTTATGGATCAACCATGACTGCTAGAGACTTTGAGATTTATGCGCCAGAAGCGAGCTTTGAAGACCCACTTATGTGTGCTCATGGGTATGTATGTGTATTGTAAGAAATTTTAGATCTTTGGATGAAATTTGAGTTAATAATGCCTTTGCATTCGTGCTCAACTTTTTGAAGCGGTTTTTCTTGTTTGGATGCAGTGTGAAGCAGATTAAATCAGCATTCTACTCAATCCCTAAGGTGAGTTTTTATATGCTCCTTTTATTTTTTGTTTAATAAGTGTGCATGACTGGGATACTGAATTGATGTAATGACATTTGAGGCTTCGTTTTGGACTTTAATTGTTGTTGCTCGATTTTGATTTTCCGTGGAGTATGCTCAGTTTTGCAGTACAATGAAAGCAACTAGACTAGTTGGTATTTTGATTATATATTAGCTGGTGAGAAAGCAGGGTGTAGTGATAAATTAATGACTAAGTCTTTGTAATATTCTTTCACAGATCTTCAGCGAGTCAAGGATTGTGGAATACAGTGTAACAGAGAATGTAATATCTCCAAATAAGCAAGAGGTTTGGAAGATATTTCCAGTTTCTATACAATGCATGTATGTGTGACTCGTTTATTATCATTATGGTAACGCTACCTGCTTTTTTTATTTTGTTCGCAGATATTAATTGACAACAAACAGTTTTACAAATTTTTGGGGAAGGGTATTGACATGATTTCACTTATAAGGCTGGATGTTGAAGATGGCAAAGTTGTCCGCCATGAAGATTGGTATGCTTTAAATTGCCCTCGTCATTATAATACATATTTAGGATTTTAAAATGGAAATGCTGTACTGGTTTTTGAATAAGGGCAACAATGGAGTAAGAACTCCCTCGTGAGTGACATTCTTTTAGTGTTGAGGTGCACGTGATAGAAAGACAAGCTAGTGTTTGAAATCACTGGATCTTTAAGTTAGTATCAATATCTTGCAGGTGGAACAAAAACCCGCTTTGGAACCGAGATACTGTGAATACACCCCTTTTTGGCCGCATTATGGAAGCTGCTAGGCGAGGATCAATGTTTACAACTCATCTGTTGATGGGGTTTGGGAAAGATCCAGATCATTAAGGAATCTTAGGGATTTTCAACTCCCCACAGGCACATGAACCTTAGCTCAGTTTGTTATTTTAGTTGTAATAAAGTAATATTGTCATACTGAGTGCAAGATAAATAAACTTAATTAAAATCAACGAAGAGATCTCATCATGGACTGAATCCAGTTGCCTTTGATGAAAAATTCAAAGAAATTAAGGCAAACATCAATCTTTATATAAGGTTTTAGAGCAAAACAGATAACAAATGCCAATTAAGACAACCTCTATCCTGCCTCAAAGAGAAAACCAAATAAGAAAGGCAAACAAGCCTTTAGTTTGAATAAACAAATTTAGAACCTCCTAGCACCACGGCCAAAGGCTGGGGGAGCTGCAATCTGAGTCTCCGCAGCCTGCTCAACAACCCCTGGAAGGTCAGACATGCCAAGAGCAGCAAGCATGTCAATGGTCTCCTTGTCAACCTTGATCTCCTCAACCTCAATAGCTGACCTTTCAGGAACAAAGTCCATGCGGCGCTCACGCTCTTCCTCCTGAAGTTTCAAAGAAATTCCTCGCACTGGTCCTTTCTGAATACGCTTCATCAAATGGGTGGAGAATCCAGCAATCTTGTTGCGTAGACGTTTGGAAGCAATGATGGAAACCTCCTCTAGCACCTTCTTGTTGGTATGGAAATCAAGTGTCATTCTAGAGTAATATCTCTCAATCACAAGCCTTGAAGACTTCTTCACTGTCTTGGTGCGTACTCGACCCATCTTGTTGCTTTAAAAATACCTGAAAGTAAAAAATGCATTAAAAATTAATATCGCTACAATGCCTTAGAACTAAGATGGATAGCCATAATACATACACAGTGCACATAAGTCAATATGCCCAATATCTTAACTAAAAAATGCTGCTTCCAAAAAGGTGTAACAAAGTAAATGTACAACAAATTTCAAGAGCTCAAAGCAAAAAACTCACAATGTATCAAATCAAATCAGCATTATATCGAAAATATATCATCTTTAGGTAACTGTAACTGAGCCCTTGACGTGGAGAAACATTAACAAAACTCAACAACTCTGACAATCGCAGGGAAAACATAATAGCAGCTTAAAGTATCAGCAACAAAAAAACCAATAGATCAAACAGCACATCGAAAACCAACGCAATTCAGAACCCTAAATCTCAATCTGAATTCTGTTACATCATAATGATACACCATATTTGGGTAAACCACAAACATCATAAAAAGTGTAATTAAAGTGTCCAAACAAGTGCATGCCGGCAATTACCTCAGCGATTTCGAGCTCCGAATCCAAGCGCAGCAAGCAAGCTGAGCGTAGCAGACTTGAGTATTTTATACGTAGGGTTTGTTGCTTCATCGTGTGCTCTGAAGATGAATCGCTTGGGCCGTAAGACCTTTCAACTCGGCCCATTAACATCGTCCATTAAACCAAGCCGTCATTATTAAGTGTTTAAAAAAAGTATTACGAGTGCATACAGTATATATAAAACGGAGAAATAAGTGATAAGTCTCATCTCATTCACTAATTCATCATTGAATTAAATATATAAATATAACTAAACGCTCCTCTATATAAATAAGCGTTGAGAGTCAGTGCTCTTCTATATAATAAGAGCGTTGAGAGTCAATGCATATCAGGCAGTAGATGGACGATAAGTGTTAGGATATTTTGATAATTTCACTGAATTTATCAAAATATCTGGAATAAAATCAGGAAAGTTATTTGATTTTATAGAACCAAATATTAATAATACTATTTAACAATGCATCATTATCAAACTCGCATTTGGAGAGATATTTAAGATAAAACAGAGTTAAATTGCTGTTGGGTAACACATGCATAAGAAAAAATATTACTAAGAAAAGTAATCATTAAAACAAGAAGTTTTTGAGCGTAGAAACTATCAGTTTTCTTCTTCTTCGCGTTCGATCCATTCCCATTCATCATTGTCCATGTTCATCTCCAACCCTGGTGGTGCACAAGATGAAACAGACTTCTCCAAAACTAAGTTCGACGATTCGAGCTCCGACTCCCATTCCCATCCATGGATCCCCATCTCAGACTTCAATGAGCTAAATGAACTAAGTATCCCATTGTAACAATGCACTTCAGTATCCATACCCGTTTCAACAGGCAAGTTTAAGTACACAAGCTCCTCGGTCGCAATGTCATAGACGAAATACGACTCGTAGCTCTTTATAAGCAGCTTATCATTCTCCAAACCTCCGATAACTCTCGTCCTTCGATGATCCCTTTCTCCTCCAGTAGCCCTCATGTTAATGGTACACAAAATCTCCCATTTTTCCTTAAGGTCCTTTAACACCAATATCACAATACTCGAACAAGACGACAAGTCGACTGCGCAAAGCTGACCATAAATTCCCACCAAGTGACCTCTTCTTAGCCCTGATGGCAGCTTAACTTTCTCAAACTTCTCCTCGTCGATCTTGAACACATTCGCATAATGCTGACTACAATAAGTTACATCAGTTTGCGGAAAATCAGCCCATACAAGTGCACCACGAATCAAAATCGGTCTACCCAAAATCGAGCCTAAAGGCTTGTTTCTATCTTTTGCAATCCTCCAACTGCTTTCACCAAGTGTATAAACTTCAACATCATAAACATAATTATGCACACTGTTTTGAAAGATGACAATAATCCGGACAATCTTGTGTTTCTTGATATTACTATCATATCCCACTCCGTAAAACGAGGTTCGCCGATCACTGGTATTTGGTAGTTTCGGTAGAGTGATTACTTTGTTAGCAACAATGTCAAGAACACAAGGGGCAGATTCCTCTTCTTCATTAGTCCTAGCACCGACTTTTGCGAAGCAAAGTAAGTTAGTGCACGAGTTTTGTAAAGAGTACTTGTGAAACTTTGGAACTTCAGTTGTGTCAAAGGTCGTTTTGGTGATCTTTCCGTCGAGTTGCATCCAGCGGATACGAGTGCTAGGCGGGTCACGACTCGGGTGGTCGATTAGGAGGATTGATGAACTTTGCTTTTGCGGTTGATTCGCCATCTCGTACGTGAGTTTGTTGTTCAGGAAATTGTATGACTGCTTTGTTCTGTTCTGTTCTGTTCTGTTCTGCTCTGCTCTGTATTTATAAGATCTTCATAAGATTTTTTAGTACTAGAAATCCAATATTTGGTAATTTTCTTTAATATCAAGATTTTTAGAAATTTATTCCGAAACTACCCCTGGATCATTGGCAGATACTGAACAAACAGAAGGGTAAATTGGTAAAGAAGCAACTGCAAAGCTTTAGGTAACCAGTTTCTCTCGTGATCGGTATTTCCAATTCTCCATCTTCGTTCAGATTCCTCCATTGATTGGAAATCGGTGTAATTGAAGTTTCCATCTCCTTCTTCGCAGTCTCCATCTTCTCCCCAAAAATTGGTTGATTTTGTGTTTCTTAATTTTTGAAAATTTGTTTTTGTGGTTGCAGTGAGGAATCGCGTGGTTCGTAATCGCTGTAGGCTAGGGTTTCGAAACCCTAATTTTTGGGGAGAAGATGGTGACTGCGAAGAAGGAGATGGCGGTTTATTGTTTTGACACTCTCATCGCTCACTATAACGGTGAAGAGGCACCTCTTTCTCCTGAATTTGAAGATGGTCAACAGTAGGATTCATAACCCTAGTTTTTACATTTAGTTGTATTGTGGTGTGATTTTGATTTCTTTATTTTTTAATCAATTGGATTTTAATGGGTTAGCTTGATAATGGAGCAGCACTCGCCATCACGTAAGCTGTTTGCTTGACTGCTGTGTGGAATTCTGATCTGCTTGTGAATAGTTTTATTTGATTTGATTTTATGTACCAGTGTGTATCTGCATTGTTTAGGGAGTTTTTATGTGTGTTTGTGCGTGTTTTCTGAGTGTGGAAAGTGGAAATTGATGTTTTTTATTTTTCAGCCCACTATTTGTCACATGGAAGAAAGCTGTGAACGGAGAGGAGCCGAGCCTGCGTGGATGTATTGGTACTCTACAGGCTCGTCACTTGATATCTGGTTTCAAGGACTATGCCTTAACCAGGTGTTTAGTTCTTTACATTTTGTTTCAACTAATACAAAGGTGTAAACGAGTTTTCTAGCTTGTTATAGTATGGGAGAAAATTTGGTTTGAGGTTAACAAGCTAATGATATTGTTGCTTCCATGTTTTCTGTTGTCTGTATTTTGTTTTTACTCTATGTAACCACTGAATGCGTTGACATTTTATTTGTCTATTTTTCAGCGCACTAAGGGACCGTCGATTTAACCCTATCCAAGCTAAAGAATTGCCTTATTTAGAATGTACAGTTTCAATTCTAACAGATTATGAGAATGGTGCTGACTACCTTGATTGGGAGGCAAGTCTAATATCTATTTATGATGCAAATATATCGATAGCTATATACTTTTTGGGTTTGAAGTTTCATAGATCTTTCTTTGTAGCTCAACCACAAACTGATCTTCTTATCCGCTCCAATAGTGCCCATGAAACTAATCTTCCTTTTAAGACTAGCGCACTGCGTATCATAGACTGCTGTGGAAGTTATTCAGAAATAATGTGATTAAATACTTCAGACGTACTTGCTCATGTTTACACCACCACACATTTGAATAAGAAAGGGTGTCATCAGTTTTAAGTGTTGCCTGATATATAGTTAAATTAAAATAGACAAGCATTTGGTTGTTGAAGATCGGGAGTTGAGGACATGCTTTGTGTTTTACAAATATTGATTAAGATAAATAGGTAATAGACCATACCTATCCTGTAATATGTTTGACTGTTTGGCTCTGGCAGGTAGGAAAGCATGGCATCATCATTGAATTTACCGATCCAAACACCAATACTGGGAGAAATGCAACATATTTGCCTGAGGTTGCCGCTCATGAAGGTATATTTTTGTATCACATAATTTCTGAACTCATCAAAAACTATTGGGTTTTTTGGCTGATAAAAATATTATCAACTTCGTGCATAAAATGAAATTACTCACTCACTATGCCAGGCTGGACGAAGCTCGAGGCAATCGATTCTTTAATGAGGAAAGCTGGGTACAGTGGGCGCATCACTGACCCAGTTAGGAAGCTCATAACTCTAACGCGCTATCAAAGTTCTCTATACACCATGCACTTTGGTGAATATATGGCATATGTGAAGTCCACTAGGGGTGCAGCTCCAACAATTAGAGGTTTGAAGTTCCAAGAGAAGCAGGGACAGGGAGCATCCCATATCAATGGATTTGCTTCAAACCTCCATTAAATGACCTCCCTAAACGATCCAGTGATGGATTTAGTTTAAATGCTGGTTCCAGCAATTTCTCCAATTGTTGTAAAATAATTGAAAGGATCTTGAAGATTATTATGCAGAACCTTTTGTGAATGTGTATCATCAACTGTTTTACTATTTAGATATTTGTATTTCTTATAGTATTGAATTTCAATGTGCAAAATAGTCTAGGATTTCAATTTTCAGGTTAATTTTTAACAAGAGAAGCATTCACTTTAATTGATAAAAGTTTGCGTTCTTGAATTTTGAGGCTTGGAGAGCAATGTCAGACAGAGTTACACACAAGTTAAAGTAACTTTTCGAACCCTGCTTGAGTGCTTGTATTCATCTAAACTGCATCAAGAATCCAAGATTCAATGTTGAATGAAGGTTGAAACAGGAAATAATTTCATTTCAGAATAAGAGTAATGTGGATGGACGTCCCTCTATTCAATTTTCAGGTGGGAAAAAAATGCTCCAATCAAGTTTCAAAACACTCCAAAGTCTTTATCAATTTATATTAATACAACATAAGATTTTACAATTTAGGTTTGGTTCCTGTAAATGGAGTTTAGAAAGTACATTCAATTGCTCTGTATTGGTCAATCAATCTTGTTGCTACAAAAAGCTTGTTTGAAAAAACCAAGGCAAAATTATTGGGAAGGCACATGAAACTGTATGATCTGATAAAATTGAGACTACGAAACAGCAGCTGGAATTCCAACTAAGGTAATTATAAAATTAAGAACAAATTTTGGGTTCTGACTTGAACCAGTAGGCGACGTCTTTTATTGATTAACACATCAAACAGTATAGGCTCACGAACGCATCAATCCAAAATGACTGAATCATTCTTCTACTGGCCTTTGACCAAGCACTGAAATGTCCTCGTACCGCTTCTGCAAAATGAAATACAGTTAGATAGTCCGTAGTACAATGAAGAAGCAAAAAAATATGATTAAAAATGAAGATTCCAGAGTGCAAGAGTATTCTTGTACATAAAAAATCTTGCTGAATGTTTTATGATGTAAAATATGGATACTGATTATCAAGAGGTTCGAAATGCATAGTATTGACATTAATATAGCTTGTAAGAAGAATAGACAGACAAACCCCAGACAGGATCAAACATCTAAACGAGCTGAGTAGCAACACCAATTAGGAATATAGCACTACTAAATAATTAGCTCTATTCTGCTAATGTTTTAAGGAAAATCTCCCAACATACTAATGTCTGTTTGGATCATAAAACATGACAAGTGGAAAACTTTTTTGACTGCCGTTTGATTTGCATGGGAAAATTTTCATGACCCAAACAGAGGGCAGTAACCGTCTTTATAAAATTCTGGTAGAACAATTAATATAGAAGAGTTCAATTAATAAGGAAAAACCCATGT
Source organism: Sedum album (assembly GCA_006409495.1). Taxonomy (NCBI): domain Eukaryota; kingdom Viridiplantae; phylum Streptophyta; class Magnoliopsida; order Saxifragales; family Crassulaceae; genus Sedum; species Sedum album. Next base: position 83,778 of record QZGG01000440.1, read on the forward strand.
TAAAACCATTAGTAATATGTTTATAGCCTGATGACACTGATTAGAAAAGAAAAAAGTGCTGGAAACAAAACTATTGCAGTGGGAGGAAAATGAGCTTGAATCTTGAAGACAACAATAACAGATTGTAAGTACATACATGGAGATGCCAATACTAAATCGAACAACTAGATTGATGCTTAGTATTCAACAAGCTAGAGGTAAAGAACATCAAGCACATCTGAAATTAACAAATCCGTAGAGAAGTGAGTAAATACCCCAATGTTGTTATTCTCCCATAGCTTCTTCACTCCATAGTCCACAGCCTGAACAAAACACAAATCAACATAAATATATCATTTTTATCAACTAAACCAAACCAGACCAAAACCAGAAGCAATTCAAACTCCATATCCAAAAAAAACCTAATACAATCCAATACAATCAACAATAAACAACATATGATTTCAACCCTTAATTTCACAACGATTCAGATCTAATTAAAAAAATACTCACACGCTCGCCGAAGAAAGCGCCAGCGACGACGAAGGTGACGTAGACGGGTGTCCGTCGCATAACCACTCTGTAGAAGCCTTCCAGAAACCCCATCGTCGATTTGGTCTTCCGATTCCGATCGCTCTCGCCTCGATTGCGTTTTTTGGATTTTAGCTTCCTTTCTCTCTTCTTCAATTACTCTTTCTAACTTACAGTTTGCCCCCTATAGTTGTATGTCTGATTTTTCATCCCCTAGGTTTTACTCTATAACTTTTATGTTTTATCCACTTCGTAAATCGTAATCCAAGGTTGCGTATCCGTATCCTCTAGTTATAAAAATTCATATTAAGGCCCCTTACTTATTATTCTCACCCCAAATGAGACTACATTTTAATGAATTACCATTCAGTACACCAGTAACTTCGAACTGATATGTGATTTATAAACATATCATGCCGGACCAAATGCTGTTTTGATAGCAAGAAACGTGTTTGGTCCTGTTCCTTCAGTTGCCTCTTTGAGCATTTTTAGTGACTTAGTCATTCTAGAATATGGTTGAAGTATCGGTCTTATACTGGGCAAGTCTCCTTTGTTCTGCTTACGAGTTCATTGCGAGATAAAAAATAAAAAAGGCAATGATTTGTTGAATGAAGGTCCATCTCGGAGGCATCTCATGAGAACTAACAATTGTACCGGCAGCAAGTAAAAAGTAGCATATTAATATATATTTTCAAAGTCCCAGCATATTCAAATTTCTCACGTCCTGACCCAAGGGAACGAAAAAGCTGAAAGGAAACTTGGTCTAACATGACATACTGACTAGCTGCCCTTAATGCAAACCAAACTTTTATGATCCACCCCGAAGCAAATCAATCAAATAGCCACTAGCACTTGTAAATGAAAAACCAAGGTTTTCCATGAAAACATAATCACTACTGAACATGGACAACATAGTTCGAGTTATCTTTCTTGATCACAATCATGATAAACCACTGCTATACCTATTTTGAAATTGGAAATACAGTATTCAATGGTTCCTACGGATCTGCAAATGGTTACTGGTTTGCCCTCAACCATTTTATAGCACCACATATGTAAACAGAATACAAAGCAAAAATCTTAATCAAAGTTATCGGATAAGGACATGACACGAGATATACATTGTTAACAATTATCAGTATTCATGAAGACACAAACGAAGATTATAATGAAGAGCAAAACATCAACACTTCTCATAAGCCGGTACAATGACCAAAACAGTATATTTAACATAGGAACCATGTTCTATCAAAAAAAAAAAAACATAGGAACCATGTCATTAACAATGCCTTTTACAGAAAAACCAATATAGTGAGAGTAATGTTCCATACGGTCAGCAACAAAAAGGAACAAGCTAATAAAACCGCATGGCCCAATCAGAAAATCACCAAGTAAGAAAATAAGACGTAAATCAAGAAACAAGCATAAGCTATCAATCCACGATGCTCATCTCCACACGAAGCCAGCTCCACCAACAATCTCGTACAAACTCTAGTAGACCACACAACAAACACCGCCGCCATTCCAAATATAACCATCCCACCTTGTGGCAAGAACAACGCCAATGCCGACAATATCACCATCGGCAACATACAATACCCAATCAAACTCAAGCACCTATAAACATCCAAATTTCCTTGCCTTCCAGCCAACATATTAAACACAACATACAAGAAAAGTGAAGATACAGTAACCCATCCTAATATGATCCCAAAATGAATCTTTCCAGCTAACAACTGAAACAATCCAAATGCCACAATCAACAGAAACGGACCTGACAAATCAGCATCTTCATGTAGCTTCGAATTGATCCGAAACGGCATCAAAATCGACACCGTCTTGTTCCATATCTGCCTAGTATTAATCCCTAGCTCTTCCAGCAACGGTGGCTCGTCCTCGAAATTCGCGCTGACGCCGATCGGAGGCCCATAGGAGTTCGAAAACGAAGCCGATGCAGGAGCCGAACCGATATCAAACGACATGAAAGGGATTGCGCTTGATGCGGGACGTGAAGCTTGGAAAGGAGGGTTCGGTTGACGACGCTGCTGAGCGGCTCCCGTCGGGTTTCCGCCGGCTGGGAAAATCACTGGCGGGACGTTGAATTCTTTAGCCATCGGATGAGGAAAGTTATGGACTTTTGGATCCGAATTGAGCCGATGAAGCGATCGGCGTCGGATCGGGTGATCGTGGAGATCTGTTTTGTGTAGAATCGGAGAGATTAGGGTTTTGAGATCTGGTGGAATCTGGAAGGAGAAGGCTTGAGAGACTTTCAGTTTCAGCAACTTCGGATAATCACACTTTGGTATACAAAGTTATACAAAGTGTGAATTCGCAGTGGTTCAGAACTCTATATAATTTCAAGGATAAACTGTATAAATTAAATAGTGCAAGGACTAGTTTGACATTAGTTAGAATAATGCTTTCTGCACCGGTTATCAGTACTGAATTTTTGAGTAATTATTTTAATGCCCAAAACTAATGTAATTTAGAACTTCGTCGAGGACTACAAATTATTGACCGAGTCGAAGTCTTGGTGGGGATCAACGGCGTTGCGAGATGCGTCGGAGTCGAGAATAGACATCGCCAGGTTCTAGTACGCCCTTGAGTGGACAAGATCGAGGTATCGTATAACTGAGTTAAGGTTTTGATTTTATTGTGTCTAGGGTTTGAGATGATTTAGAATGAAGTGGTATTGATTTTTGATGTTATATTGACTTTGTGTGTATGTGATTTAGAGCTGTTACTCAAAGCTGAAAATTTCGTTGTTGAGGCATGATTTCGAGTAAGAGTGGATATTTCTTAGTGTATTGTTGGGGAAGCTAATACACATTAGCAGTCACCAGTCATCGACTTATTGTAAGTGGTACATTCGATTGCTTGAGTGGTGTATATCCTAAAATAGTACAATAATAAGCTGCTTGTATTCACCTGACGATAATTTAAGTTCTTGTATGATGGTACACTTTCTCTATAGGCGACGGTAGTTGGAGTATTTTTCTGATCATTTACGTTAATATTTGTTACATTTTTAATAGTAAAGGAACACGTAATTCCTCTTGGCACAATACATTTGGCAACAGTTGAGAAATTCAGCAAAATAGTATGTATTTGAACACATTGAGCATGCAGATTTTGTAGTATTCTTACTATTTTTGATGGAATGCGGTTGTAGGTAGTGAAAGCACCATAAGGATCTCGTCAGTTGGAGGTGTCCGTCAAAAACACTTCTCCCAAGTTATTAGTATGATTCAGAATATGTGCTTTGATTTTTCCAATTGTTGTGTAGACACAATGTCATCATGCAGCCAAAGATATAAGTATAAAGTGATAAGCACCTTTGGTATTTGTCCAATACTTAATTGGATACAATGCGTTTTTGTTTGTGATACGTTTAGTACTTTGTGGTATTCTGGTAGTTTGGTGAGTGAATTTTTATGGCTAATGACATATTTCTAAATTCATACAGATTCAGTATTGTGCTGGTAACTCCCATTCTTACAAAGACATGCAATATTTGATGCATTGTTAAAAAATACAAGACCAGCTAAACTCTGGGATCCTATGCTTGAGCAAGTATTGCTGACTGTTCGTGAACTGGGAACTCCTACCATCTATCACTTGAGACCATTGAAAAAGATCATACACGCTGTCAAATGACCTGTGGAGAATAACTAGTGTCAATTACAACTATGAAATGTCTACAAATACCCTTTGCAGTTATTGTACCAAAATCAGTCAGGTCCGTTTTTAGTATTCACAGCCATGAAATTCAGTACACACTGATGATATTAGTTACACATTATACCGATCAACCAATCAAACACAAGATTTGGTAGAAAAAATCAACAGCTATTGTACGTGTTGTGTATGCCAAGCTACAGTAATGGAGAATCTGGAAATGGAGGAAGAGGATAAGTGGATAATGCTACCAGACAGAGACATCACGTACAAGTCAATTTCCTCAGTCACTGTGGCTGATCCGACAAGTGTCACTTGGGTGACCTTTGCTTCATCATCTTTTCATATACCTTCTCTCACTCACTCATCTTCCACTCTGCTGGTGCTTCATCCTTTTCTGCCTCTTCCCCAACAAGATGGCTGCTGTTGCGGATTTGTCTCCTTCCTATGTCAACTCCAGACTATCAGCTACTCAGGCTCCTTCGCTTGCTGTTAAGGTCGCTGGACGTAAACAGCTAGTGCTGCACCGGCATGTGCGGCGTGGTGGGATTTGTTGCTCCCTCGCTCCTGAGTAAGTAAAAACATTCAGCTACAAAGTTTCTATTGAATTTTAAGTTCTGTGAAGTGTAACTTTTGTTGGGCAGGCAAGTGAAGCCACAGGTTGCAGTTGCTACTGAAGAATCTAAGGGGAAGCCAGAGTGTTTCGGAGTGTTTTGCCTCACGTACGATCTCAAGGCTGTAAGTTGTTTTGTTTTCTTCGTTGTTTGATAATGTCTGCTCTGTGTTGTGGTTATAAGCATCTTATTGCATAATATCTGAAGGTGAGAATGTAGTTGAGCGGTCGCAAGTTCTGTTTTGGCTAGATGATCAATTTTTTCTTTTGTTCATTTCTTATGCTCTTAAGCTGATGAGGGATTTCTTGAACCATTGCTTATTAGAACTTAGAATTCTGTTATTTAGGGATGCATTTGTATAACGTCAGTATGTGACGAGCCCCCATGTCTAATATTTTTCCTAAGATACCACACCTAATGAAGCTTTATCAAATTGCTGCTTCAAATCCGTCATCTTATTTGCTACACATTATTTTTGCTACTATATTGTTCTTTCAGAGGTTGAAGAACTGAATGCTAAGTTTCTGTTCCCTCATCTCATCGATCTTTTTACGAGGCTTTGGTTGTTACATAGCAATGACACTTAATAGCGATACTCCCTGTTTCATAATTTTAGCAATATCCAGGCTGGATTTTTATTATTTGTGATTAATATGCAGGAAGAGGAAACGAAAAATTGGAAGAAACTGATCAATGTTGCAGTTTCTGGAGCTGCCGGAATGATATCTAATCACCTACTTTTCAAAGTAAGGATCCTAATTCTGTTAACATATATTCAGCCTTTTGCCAAGTGAGAATCTTTGGTATAAAAGAAAGGATTTGATGTATAGTTAGTAACTGCAGCTGAATGTAATGAAATAGCAAGCTTTCTACAATAAAGTACCTGGCACTAATTAGCTTAAAGGTGCTGCATTCACTTTTCACTACTTCCATGATTTACTGATGTCGTTCCTCTCAGCTTGCATCTGGTGAAGTTTTTGGACCAGATCAGCCTATTGCGTTGAAGTTATTGGGTTCGCAACGGTCTTTTGAAGCCTTGGAAGGTGCCTTTTTAGTTTTTTTGAAACTACCTCGATAAACCAAACAGAGTAGTTCACTAGTTCAGGCCCTTAGTTTCTCGCTGTTGAGGGTGTTATACTCTCTTATGGATAAGTTTAAATATTAACTATGTTCCAATCCGGCTTCACTTGGTGTAGGAGTTGCTATGGAGTTGGAGGATTCACTATACCCATTGTTGAGGGAAGTGAGCATCAGCATCAATCCATATGAAGTCTTCCAAGGAGTCGATTGGGCTCTTTTAATTGGAGCAAAACCCCGAGGTCCTGGAATGGAGCGTGCAGACTTACTAGACATAAACGGGCAAATTTTTGCCGAGCAGGTGAATTGACAGTAAAAATCACATTCAAATAGAACACAAACTATATTAGGGATAGAGATTCTTTTTCTCATGAAATGCCCAATTCTTTTGCCATTGCAGGGAAAAGCTCTCAATGCTGTTGCTTCCCGTAATGTAAAAGTGATAGTTGTAGGAAACCCTTGCAATACCAAGTAATATTCTTGAAATTTATATCAGGTTATTGTTGTATTCCATAATGGTTGTTCATGATCCTCGTCTTCTTTGACCTTACAGTGCATTGATTTGTTTAAAAAATGCACCGAACATACCCGCAAAGAACTTCCATGCCTTGACAAGACTTGATGAGAACAGGGCAAAATGCCAGGTTAGTTTTGATCACCTTGATTGAACTCACCAGTTATAGGCACATCAACATTACACTGACCATTCAAGGTACTTGTTGAAGCTTGCCTTGAAAGCAGGAGTATTCTATGATAAAGTATCGAATGTGACCATATGGGGAAACCACTCCACTACTCAGGTGATTCTTATATAATTTTCAAAACGAAGCTTCGATTATAAGTTGCTTATTTATAAAAATTAGGTTTCCGTTAAAAATTAGGTTTATTGAGTGCAGGTTCCAGATTTTCTGAACGCTAAAATCTTTGGAGTACCTGCAAAAGAGGTCATCAATGACAATAGGTGGCTAGAGGAAGAGTTCATGGAGAAGGTCCAAAAGGTAAGGAGTATTAGTTTCAAGATGTGGTTTTTAAAAAAAATCGTTAACAGTTCTTCCATGATAAGCACCAAAATCTTATGTACAGCGAGGTGGAGATCTAATTAAGAAATGGGGAAGATCGTCAGCTGCATCTACTGCTGTTTCAATTGCAGATGCCATAAAATCGCTGGTCACTCCAACTCCAGAGGGTGATTGGTTTTCTACTGGAGTAAGTTCAATTTTAAATAGACTCACTGGACCTTTGGATGTGTATCACTGAAATTATTCGACAGGTCTTGACTTTCATGATTTTTTATAGGTATACACCAATGGAAATCCGTATGGAATAGCTGAGGATATTGTATTTAGCATGCCTTGTAGGTCTAAAGTAAGTTTTCTTTTGTCCTTATTGACATTCCAACGGTGCAATGCTGATTACATCTGTGATGTTACTGTTGATTTTTTCCCAGGGAGATGGAGACTATGAACTTGTTAAGGATGTCATATTTGATGACTTCCTACGTCAAAGAATAGCTAAGGTATTTGTATTGGGATAGAAAACTTTGAACTTCAATTACATTACCATCCATTGATAGCAATTTCATAATCATGATATTCTTTTATCAGTCTGAGGCAGAGTTGCTTGCTGAGAAGAGATGTGTTGCACATCTTACAGGAGAGGTAAGGCAATTGTTATGCGAATTACATGTATATATCCACGATTAAATGGTACTTCATAATATGGTTGGCAAATTTGGAAATATACTCTCAAATGCAACTTTGACGAATACCTATTTATTTCTATTTGTTGTTCAGGGAATTGCCGTCTGTGATTTACCAGGGGACACCATGCTCCCTGGAGAGATGTAACTTGCACAAGCAAAAATCTTCCCCTTTCAAATTATTTATCGAGTGCACTCTGCGCGATAGTAGTCGGGGCTTGTCGATCAGGGTCGTCATGGCTACTATATATTTTTGTCATCAGTTGAGAACTAAATGTGCTTGTATGGATTGAAACTTTGGAGCATTTCTTGGAACTTAATCCACAATCCCATGGAGGGTTGGAGGATATTGCTGAATATGTTACAGCCGAATAAATCATCTTTTCCAATATGGGACAGATATTTTAAAGACATTTTTGAGTGCACTTTAAAAATTAAGTTGAATCTTTTATCAATTTTTGTGGGAGAATTTTTTTTGTTTTGATGTATATATAATTAGAAATTTGTTCATGTGGATTTTTTTATAGATTCGTAAACTCAAATTTGCATTCGTTGATTGAATTGCATTAATAACTAGACTGCATCACGACATTGCATGTTACGTATAAAATATGTTCAAATCTCATGTCTAACTAATTTGCGTCACAATTTTGTCAATTGATAAAATACAATTCATATTCGTATGTAATTATATAATAATTCTTAATTGAAGGAGCAGGCTAACGACACTAAACGGCACCGTTTTAAGTCTTAGGTTTGCAGATACCGAAATTACAATCTTAATAATGTTTTGATCCTTTGTGTCTCTGAGTCGAATCTTATCGCTTTTTGCAATTTTCTTGTCCGTATTTGTTGTCAGGTTTATCGGTTCGGATTTGTAACTATTCAGAATATCCGATAAGGGTTTGCTGCAAGCGGATTGAATGTGATTACGGCGGCGTCAGATTGTCCATGTTTTTCTGTAAGTCCCAATTCTATAATCTGCGTTTCTGTTTCTAGGGTTTGTGTTCAATATTGATTTGATCATCTGATTGCCAAAAAGATTCCAACTTTCATATTTGTGTATGTTGCTTGTCTGAGATAAGCCTAGCTGGTGTTGATCTTGATCTATGTAAATAGCTATATTATTTCAAGGAAGCGTTGTCAGGGTTTGGATTTTTGGATGTTAATTTGCCATTAAACGCTAATGTAACTCAGTCTTGATGTTGTAGTGCTTACAGGTTGACCACCAATTCAATCCAATATTTCAGTAAATTAAAGATAAAGTTAACATGTCTGGTCAACAGGAAATAAATAGGATTTAGGGTATTTTTGATGTGAACAGATTGTTTAAGGTCGAGTTGACAACTATTATCATCCTCTGACACCAGGAATGTGTTTATGTGTTTTTCGTGTTTCTTATTTCAATTGTGGTAGACGATAAGAAATCGTGTTCTGAGTATATTTTATATGGATGAGTACTTGGGTTACAGATTTGCATCTTATGATTGACATTGATTCAGTTTTGTCGTTGATTACAGTCAGCTTTTGCAACTGAGTGTGATTTGTTGTCCATTTAGTTAATGTTGGATTAGATCAGAGAGTAATGTAATGTGAATTGTGATTTTGATTTTGATTTTCCGTTGACACTGACAGTATGTCATTGCCAATTACAGTGATGAGCCGAATTTCTTGTACAAAATGCATGAATTCTCCACAGTGGATGGCTTTGTGGAGATAAATGCAAGTTTAGCAGATATGATCAAATACTTGGCCAATGAACCATCGGTTGGCCTTTTCTACGTTCAGCAACACACTCAAACTGCAGTACCCAACCTCATCAAACAAAAGAAAAAAATCTCAGAGAAGTCTCGTGAAACAGCACTTCACACTGAAGACTTGGAAGATTCCATAGCCGCGGTGAGGTCAATGAAGGATTGTGGATCGCGTACTGTCCAGGGTATGATCGGTGACATTAATAAGACTCTAGCAGTCATGTCAGTTAAAGAACCAAGACGAGGGGCTATAAATAGACAACATTCAGGTTTTAGCATCGGAAAAGGAACTTCTTGGGGTCGAAGTTCATTCACTTCACAGTTAGAGACTGGAATAAGTGGTAATTATATTTCAACCGTTTTCAAATCAGCTAAAGAAAAAGCTAGTAATCTCAAATGGCCACCGCTAGAACTCATCGATAGACCACTCAGTAGAGCTGAAAAGACGCCTTCTGCTTCAGAACTAATGGTGCCTGCTAGTTCCAGCCTTTCTATCCCCGAGTACAATGAATCCCATGTACCAATTCGTGTGGAACTCGAGCATCAAGAGGCGGCAAACAATGACGAAAATTTTCCTAGTCAAGACCTGTTGCTAGTAACTGAGGAATATGATGAGTTCAAGGCCGATAGAGAAGCCAAACTGAGAGAATGGTTGGAAGGGAAGAACAGTACTGTGATTACTGAAAATGGAGAAAGCCACACTTAATGACGAGGTCTCCGATAGTGTTGTATCATACATGTAGTCAGTTAACATCTGTGACAACATTCATTTCTGTACCAGAATAAGAAAACAAGTGCCTGATTTTAGAGGCTCATTATTGAAAAACTCATTTCGTATCAAAAAATCATGACCGAGGTTTGACCGGTTTATAGTATACAAACACGTGGACATGTAGGTTTTCAATCAATGCCAGGTTGTGGTTGTAGTAGGTTTGCTTTTTGTTGGTTCGATTTGTGCAAAGAAATTCTAATGATAGGGCGTTGTCTAGTACACACACCAATTTGTTCTCATTTAGGGTTTTAGCTATGCACCTTATAGACACTTGCATGTACTATTAAATATGAATGTAGTATGGTACGGGTCAATGCTGCAAGCTGCATTATGAGGTCCATCTTTTAGATACAAACAAGCTCCAAATTACACACTGTTTAGTTCTGCCATTCTTATTTATGTACGTCTAAAAAGCTAATGTTTGATATGAGTGTGTAATGTTCCCAAGAAACGAATTGCAGAAGACATGATCATATATATAAATGAAGAAGATGGGGTTGCTTTGTGGTCCTCAACATTGAAGCATGTATACACATACGTACACACAATTTACGTTTTATCTGTTTCTGCATTCCAGCTTTTCATTGCGTCTTCATGTGTCACTATTGTTTGCTTATTGCTTTCATCTATCTACTGTGGTTTGTATGATCATGATGATGAGATTTTCCCTGGACTTCTGCAATCCTGACTTTCTTCATTTTCTTCTCTCAATCTTCCAGCAGATATAGCTAGCCTTGATGTTTCATTTGTGCCTTGCTTGGCCATCACGCCTATCACCACGTGAGAAACTAGCTCCTCTGCAAATCCCAATCATCATGATATTCTCCTTACATTTATTCCAATCATACATGTGATGTTCCCAACCAAACGCTAATAGTACAATAATTTCAACGATAGCAGAGAAGATTCTTTGTAATATAAATTCCAGTTAGTATCAAAATCATATCTCTCTGAAAAATGTCATTTATAAGAAGGCGCAGGGTCTCTCTACATAATGGTATAAACCAGTAGACAACATAAAAGGGGATTAAGCACTAAAAACTCTGGATTTTTATACAGGGAAGGCGTTTGAAACAGAGTTGAAAGCTCTACGTATGTAGTTATAACTATAGCTTAATCATAGTTAAGATCTCATCTAAGAATGGAAGCAAACATCAACCAAAATTAAACATTCACTGTACATGTAGATTTGCTTAATGAAGAAAAGCAAAGATCCAGATGAGATGTCTGTATGATAAAGCAGGCTTGCACTGACTCACACTATCTTATAAGAAATTGAAATAAAAGCGTTATCTGATTTGAGACAACCAAATGAGATGTCTGTATGATCCTAATAAGCAAAAAAATGAAATAGAACACATCTTACTACAAGATATAACCACTAAGAATGTGATATATAAGGTATGCTTGACTCCTAATACGCCATCCACGGAATCCATCAAAGGCTTGATGAGGTCTGCAAATGGCATACAGGGAGCCAGGCATATCATCTTTAGTTTAACCCACTCAAGTATATAATGTCATACATTTATAAACAATTCAAGATATGCAGACAAGCAGAGACAGACAATTATATATGTTACATAATTTGTATATGTTGCATGCGAGACAAACATGTCAAGAAACGATTTGTAGAACCAACGTGTACTAAGAAAAACATGAATGAAGTGAAGGAAATGTCTATATAGTTTGATAAAAAGGGACCAAGTGATGAAGATTTAGACCACACAACAACTTTTATTGCAACACACTCAGTCAAAGGTCAAGTTTGGAGGTGTAATCATCACCGTGATGAGCTTTAAAGCTACTTAGCCCTACATGAAAGACAGGAGAAAATAACCAAGCACTAGTGATACAAATTGTCAATTATGTTGCTTTATGGTTGCGACCTTTGCAGGATGTGAGGGCCAGCCCTCTTGGTTTGCTTCAACTGAGCAACTCCATTTTGTTGTCATCCTAAACTTGATGAGCCACCAACCGCATAGAAGTAGAACACCAAGAAGAAGGAATCTAAGAATTAATATGTCTAGCTGGTTTACAAGCCATCTAGGTTTAGGTCATATGTTTGAGCAGAGAGAATGAGAAGGAGAAGAGAGAATTAAAAAGACCAAGGAGGAAAGGGAGAGCTTGCTGGAAATGAATCTCAAACCCCACCTTTGGACCTGCTCATCACTAAATATGATAGCACAGCGCCACACCCACTGACTCCCAAAGGGATTATTGGGTACTGATTATGCAACACTAAAGCTTCTTTAAAATCCCTTTATTATGTGTCACTAATCTTAATTTAAATTATCTCTGTGTATTCTAAGTATTAAGAAGACTGTACTGGATTACTAAAAAGTACCTTTCGAAGTACCGGTAGTAGTAATTAATTAATACTCCCTCCTCCTTTCGATTTTGTATGTCCAAAATATAAAACGCACTGTAATTAAGTTAGAAAATTGTATAAAATATGTTGTTGAGAATAATTTGTTTACGAATTATATGAGTAAAATGTAGAATATATGATTGAGAATGAAAGAAAATGAACAAATTTAAGGGATATTCAAAATAAAAAAAATGAAATGACAGAAGTAATATACAAACATAACAAGGTGAAATTAGAGTTAAATGAGTAAAAGCAAAAGGACAAGTAACTTGCTAAATAATATTCTCTGAAACACTTTTTGTCGTGAGTGTTTGGCACCGCATGAATTTAGATACCTTTTCTATCTCTCGTCAGGATTTGTTTAATACATTATTAAATATTTTTGTCCTGAGTGTTTGCTAAATACAACTAATGCTTATTTTCACATCAGTATTGTTAGTTGTTAGCGTATCTCAAACCATGTAGAAGTCAATACTACGAATATTCCTAATATATATATAAGTTTGACGCAAAACTGCTAAAATCGCTGACCAAATGTACAGATTTCAGAGTGAAGCTTTAAATTAATATTTCTTTGATCAGTAATTCAATTCAGATCTAATAATTGTGGAAATAATTGAAGATCACTTGAATCACTACAAAACATTTATCCAAAGAATCACTTGAAGATCTTATCTTACTATTAATAAAGCGTGCGCAAGGCTTTATTGTCAGTTATTTTTGAAATCAAATTTGAGTTTCTACAATGCTCCTGATTTTACTAAATATTAATTTCATGAAAAAGCTTAAATGTAATTTTATAAATGATAACATATAATATTTAAATTTTATTATACATCTGCTTTTTATACAAAAACTTTATTTCATATGTTGTTCATTTTAAATTATAACAAAACAATAAATGTAGCACAAATCTCCAATGAAGTTTAACTGACAAAGAAACACAGTCAAACAATACCTCATTTTTGCAAAGTAAGCTTTGCACAGTCGATTTTTCCTTTGGTTTATTCTGTTTTACATCTAAACCACGGCCGACATCAAATAAAGTTTGCAATGTATGCATCACTGAGTACCCTTTGCTTTGTCAATTTATTTGTCTGCACCAAAACCAACTTGTCACGTTAAGATAAAATATAAGGTATGTGTTTTATAGGAAACTCAGTGTACTCTGATGCGCATATGCTTAGCAAGTTGCATATATGTGTATTAACACATCCACATGAAATTTGGAATGTAGTTGTAAATGACTTGAGTAGAAAGGTAACCTCACAAACCCGAATTCGAAAACTAGTCAATATTGGAAGAAAAAACCTTTAGGGCATGTTGATATCAATTTTTTATATTTTGAGGAAATCAGTGTTAAGATCAAGGATCAAAAGACTAGCTAATCCTCGTACCCACATATATAGTATATAGACCTGAGAGAGCCAATCAAATTATATTTGAGTTTAATTGTTTAACTTATGGGATCGATCACATGTATATGCTAGCCATAATGAGTACAAATGCTTCTGTTTCTGGCGGATCAGGGGGAGTCTTGAGTCAATGCGCGTGCAGCTGACAAAGTTGTTGAATGATTAACAAGTAACACATTCCCTCCCTCTTATTAAACCTTTTCTCTCACTAGCTATAATTAGAGGGGAGAATTGATTTATAGCTTTGATTTATTTCAAGGTGAGGGATTTAATTATTATATATGGATTCCAAATTTAGTATAGGAACAAAACCAAATTTTAGAATAATCAAAATATGAAACTTACTAGTGATTGGTCAAATGAAATCAAGGGAAGACAAATTAAGATGAGATGAGTTCTCTTTTGGGCTGTTTCAAATGAGAATAACAATTGATTTGATTAAATTAAATTAAATGATCGAATGACCGAGTTAAAGGATAAAAAAGTTCCTGACATATTAGGGACATTTAACACTAAATGAGTTTAAGAAAACAAAAGGGAAGCATAGAAATTCTACTAAAAATTAAAATTTCTTAACCAAATTAATGAAAATACATAAACTGAGATTAAATATACAACGAATATTATTTTGAACTAATAATGGATTATGCCAACATTAAGTTGTTTACATGAAACTATTTTTGAAAATTTTGATGAAGAATTTAGGTTTAACCTGTATAGGGTTGGATTGGAAAGGAATAAAGTGTGTACTGATATAGTCTGGGAATCAAAACTATTTCCACCTCAATGATGTCAGGGTTTTGTTCATTTGTTTCTAATTTTATATGCTTATACTTGAGTTGTTTGTTGAACATTGATAATTAGGGTTCCATTAACTAGTTGAAACCCTAATTGAGTAGCCTACCTCATGACCGATTGTGCAGACACCAATGCCTTTGTCTCAAGCCTCGTTGTTATGCAGCTTCATAGCAGAAATGGGCTCGGCCCATATAACTTACGAATCTTGCATCTATTCGTGGCCCGCCCATTAGTAGAGATTTGCGACAGTCCGTTTACCTTACGACACATACGGGCTACGGCCCAACTATTTGCCAATGCTTCTACGAGCAGGGCCCACTTCTAAACTCAGCTGATCAAATTATTATAAAATTAATTACCACTTTTAGAAGAAAACAAATACTGTTCTATCAATTATTAATGTCAACCAATCCAAAACTTTTATGTTATATATCCCACTCATTCATATTGACTAATTTTCAACAAACCTTTAGAAAAAAATTGAAAAAATATTTATCATATTTCATATGTCAATCGGAAATACGAATGTTGACGGATTTAGTGACGGACGTTAGAAAGGGATAAGAAGACTGAACTTCTAGATGAAATTACCGCGTGGACTAGAAAATAGCTAACCCGCCTTGTTTTCCTTTCCCATCCTTTTCTAATAAATGTTGTCTTTGTCTCGTTAATATTTTATTAATGTGTAACCTAAGAAATCCACATTTCAAAGGCTTGGATTGGAAGTCAAGTAAACTTCAGAGACATGACCGGCTGCTGTCTGCCAATGTTTCTTCATCTTCTAGAAGTGTAAAATGGTCTGCCTGCATCTTAATTTCTAGATGCAGAATCCATCTAGAAGACGAACGACAACACAACGATCTCTCTTTCCTTCCACCACCTGTCACTCAAATCAAATCTCACACTGACTAGTCCGAATCTTATAAATCACATATACCAAAACAGAACATATTCATCTCATCCTCATAAAAAGTTTTATTCACTTCAATTCAAACATGGTTGTTTCAAACGAGTGCATCTCAAAGTCACTACTATCCGGTCAGAGCGACGAGAGGGATGACGATTGTTTCAATGATGAGGATGATGTGCTATCGTTATGTGATCTCCCTATTTACAGCAGCAGTAGTAGCAATAGCGACAGCTTTTCATCTTTAAACAGATATGAGTATCAAGAAGAAGCTAACAATGAGTTTGATTTCTTCAGCAGAGAATTAGACGTCAGCAATCACCCTGACGATGATGCTATAATATTCTGCGGAAAACTCATTGGCCGCAAAGATGTCGTTGATCAGAAACTTTCATTAAAGCCCAAGAAAAAGAGCATTTGGTTTTCATGGAAAAGGTTCAAGATTGCGTCTTTTAGAAAGTCCGCATCAAAAGATAACAGAAAAATGTTGCACAAAACTGGATCTGATTTATCGAAAAAAACGTCATCTTCAAAAAAAGTGTCCACATTGGTGACATGTCCAACAAAATCTAAGTGGTACTTATTCATGTTCGGACAGACGAGGTTTCCTCAAGCGTTGACGATGGATTTGAGTGACTTGAAAAATAGACAGCAGCGGCGTCTATGCTCTCCATCTGGGTCTATGAATCTTCGAGCGAAGGAATGTGGAGGAAGCGGCAGTGGCAGGGGAAGAGGGATTTGGTCGCAGTTGAAGGAATCAGTGACGAGTGTTGGAAAGATAAATTCTAACGACGTCGTTAGAGCTGTGGGGTGCATGTCTCTTGTTTAAGTCAACGCTAAATAAATATTTGCATTACAGGATAAACTTGGTTTGAACTATTCTTCAGTCCCTATTTATTGGGCTCAATAACTTAAGCTTAATTTCTTATGCCCAATAACGTAAGCCCAATAAGTAAATAAATACAAAATGACGTCATACGAGCCCTTTAGAAACCGACGTTCTCATCGGGCCTGGCCCTCTTCGTATTGTCGCTCAATGAAGTGAATCAAATGTTAGGAATACAAGTTCAAGGAAAAGCTCATCACAATAGACTAGTCTGTTATGAGAGAGAACTCCTTAAATCTTGAAGAGTACCAACTATCGATATACAATCTTGTTTCTGTCACCTTGTACAACATGTGTCAATGAAATATAAACAAAGATATTTCGAGTGTTTTTTGGCAATTCTACTCGTTCGAATTACCATTCATTCGTTGACTGTTTTAGCTAAACAGTTGTGCTTGCGAGCCATTTTATCTTTAATTTATATCCTGACCTTGATTGTTTGTGTACTAACTATTGTAGGAAATACTGGAGGGTGGTACTGATATTGACCTTTTGATTAACATAAAGCTGAGGGAAGACATACTGGTTCCAAAGTGCCTAGGAAGGATGATATATGTGCCATTAGTGTGGTTGGAACTACATTGTTGCATACATTGACATTAAGGGACAAAATGGTGACCAAGGGATATACGTAGCTCCTCTTTTCCACCGCCAGAATGCAAAAACAATCTCATCACTAGAGCAGACGATAAGGAAGAAATAGAAATGAAGAGACTCCAAGTATGTATTGAACTGGTATTCCCTTGCACTATCACTCATCATTTTCTTCTCTTTTCTTGGTCACTCTGTCATTGTTTGAAATGACTATATTATGTTTGATTGTTCAAAGTCAGTCAGTCCTCAGTCAGCCACTGGAAGACCTTTACCGCAGGCGTGGAAAATTATTGGGGTTTGATCTGCTTGGTGGGATTTATGAAACATGGACAAAGGTACTTCAAGTTTTGAACCTGAGTCACCTCGATGATAAAGAGTTAGCAGCAGCTTGAAAGTCAACCATAGATACACGCCTATTCAGTAAATTATACGTTGCATGCATGCACACAGTTTCATGCATTGAGTTTATACAAAGGATCCATAGCTGAGGAAATAACACTTCAAACAAATTGACCCTGCAAACGTAGCCTTTGTGAGTCTTTTTAGAGACGAGGCCTTTCTAGTTTCTATTGTTGTTGTATCACGTCAAAAGAATAAGGGATAACATGTAGGACTCGATGTGTACATAAGAATATCATATTGCCCGTGTGCATCATGAGAAGTTGTTTGACTGACAATCAAAAGACAATGTTTCTTGTTAGAAAGCGATAAAGCAGGAATAATAGAAATAGGAATTTCTTTGCCAGCTACCTTCCCAAAATTGCAACAATGTTCATGCATCAAGAACTTGGGACCGCAGCAGGGGTCCATTTGAACATTAGTACTCGAAGGACCGTGTTTTCCCTCGACAAGCCAATCAGTGGGCCAAACGTAATGCTTAAAGAGCCATCAAAATGGATAAATTCCTTAAAGCATCAGTAAATGGATTCCTAAAGCTGGAGCATTTGAGAAGTTTGGATTCCTGGGAAATGCTTAAAAGTAGAATGAGGTTCTACCCATGTGTTTATAGTGAAAGGAGTTTGATGAAATTTGATTATCCATTTTTTTGAAACTTGTAAAAAAACAAAGCCAGTAACAGCTGGGGATCAGATGCAAACTTACTTGATATAGACATCAAATGCAAATTATCAACTTGAAATATCAAATGCAACGTTCTGAGAAACAAACACTATAAGTCTTTATCTCAAAATCATCAATGATATTGTAGATATAATCTATATAGAAATTAGTAAAACTATTCGAACACGACGAAAAATATAAATACTTTATACATACATCAGAAAACCTATCTTGAAAATGACTAACATACAAAATTCTCACTCTTAGTTCACTTTTAAATTCATATAATTTTGAAAATGGTTAAAATTTGTTATTTATGCTTCAAAAATCATATAACAAACACATTCAAAATCTCCAAAACGACGCTGTATCATACACACTTGTACCAAGGGTCAACCAACGGATCTTCCTTCAGAACCTTTAACAGCGTCCTTATGGTGCCACGTGTCCCCGAGTCCCAAGCCCCGATCTACAATATCCTATCAGAATTACTCCAACCCAGGTTAGATTCAAGCTTTAGATTTATCATCCAGCTACTCATCCTACGTGTCACCTCACACGCCTTTCATTCCGCCACGTCATCAATCCCCACTCCAGTTTTTGATTCACTCTTCTTGTTAAAATCCACACAAGTCAATCCCCAATGTTGTTTCTGACTTTCTCAGCTCAGCTTTGCTCTTGTTGCTCGAAACCCTAATTGGGGGAAATGGTTAACTGAAGTCAAAGTTGGAAGCTTTTGTAGGTATTACTCTTTCTTGTTGGCTGTCTAGGGTTTGTTTGTTGTGTTTGGTTTCATTTGGATTTGTTGTTGTCTTGTTTTTTGGATCTGGTTTTGTTTTGTGTGTGTTTTTGATGTTGGGAATTTGATGATGGTTTGTGGTGATTGAATATAAGGGATTGTCATAATGGTTTTCTGGTTGGTTTTGGGGCTCTTCGAGAAATTTGGAGAGCTTTTGCAGGCTTAAAGGTTGAATTTTTTCATTCTCCAGCGCCTTTCGACTGGTTTTGACTTTTGAGGTAATGATATTTTTATTTCTAGTCTGAATTTTGTTCATTTGTTGGCTATTGCTACTTTTCAGTGCATAGATTCACTTAAATATAGAGTTGCATCAGATGGTTTAGTATGAGCTTATGTTTAATTCTGGTAGTTGTACTAAACAATTCTGTAAGCTCGAGTTAGAACTGGATCGGAAATTAGATCGAGTCACAACTAACCATGTATGCACTGAGTTATAAGTCAGATTGTTGAACTTATACAGGTGTATTGAGGACATTCGTACGAGTTATGGGAAATTTTCTACTGAGAATAATGAATTTTCTGTTGTGAAGGAGTTGATTTACAGGAAAAGGGATGTGTGTGCTATCTTCTCAAATAAAAGCTTCTGCATTTTTAACAAAATCTAGCGCCTTTCTTATCACTGGTCTGTTTGAATCTGGTTAATGTGGAGTTTTCCGATGAAAAAATGTGGCTCCAACGCTAAAGGATTGGCAGAACTTAATCAGCTCAAAGGAGTTGAACAAAGTAATTATAGAGATGGGAATTCAAAAGAAGGTCATGATCTCTCCGAGGAGGATGAGTCCCGTATCAGCAAGGACTTTGGAGATGACCGATGCGCAGATACTGTCCAAGTTGGGACTGATAGGAAAATATCTCATCAGCAACCTCAAGGGTCCAATATCTGCGGGGATAGATTCCTCCCCACTAGATCGATAAAAGTTATGTTGGTGGAGAATGATGAGTCAACTCGTCACGTAGTCAGTGCATTACTTCGAAACTGCTGCTATGAAGGTTAGTTACTCAATTATTCCCTCACAGCAATTTTCTTAACTGTACTTAATGCTTTTTTGGTGATCTTTCTTTGCCATTAAGTAAGCTCAATGTGGGTTATTTAACCATAAATGTAACTAAATTGTTTTTACAAATATAACGTGGATCGCTTCTTACTATTAGTTTTCATTGTTTTAGTTACTGCGGTTTCCAACGGGATGCAAGCATGGAAAATCCTGGAAGGTCCTCGTGTTCAGATTGACATTGTTTTAGCTGAGCTGACTATGCCGGGTTTGTCGGGCTTACATCTACTTCAAAAAATCAAGGACACCGAATCTCTGAAAAACATGCCTGTAATTAGTAAGTATAATTACATTACTTGCATAAAAGCTATCCTTCTCCAGTCACTTTGAAATTCCTGAATCGATGATGACTCATGTGGCACCTGATGAACTGTCTTTGCAGTAATGTCATCTCAAGACTCGATGGGTACTGTGTTTAAGTGTTTGTCAAAAGGGGCTATTGATTTCCTGGTCAAGCCTGTTCGAAAGAATGAGCTTAAGAACCTATGGCAACATGTTTGGAGAAAACTCAATTGTGTGAGTTGTTTGTAGTTCTTGACTAGCAAAGTTTATTGGGCATGGTTGAATTTTAAAATAACTTCCTTAAAAAGTATTGCATTTTACAGAATCTGCTTGTTTTTTCTTGTATTAGACAACTGTACCCTTGATTTTTTAGACTTCTTTTAAGCAGCTACAGACTTAAAAATAAAAGAATCTGTCGTATTCGTTGCAGTCAAGTGGCAGTGGAAGTGAAGGTGTTAGACAAACTATAGGACCTGCGAAGTCAATAGGTGTCGAAGAGTCAAACAACAATGACAGCACTGATATGGGGGATGATAATGGTAGCCCAGTCTTGAATAACAGAGATGGAAGTGACCGTGGTAGTGGTACCGAGGTACCTTACAACAAGTTCATAGTGGTATAAATTGTCCAGATAATTTTATGTTATCATATTTTGATTTTACTAACATTTCAAAATTTTATAGAGTTGTTGGGACAGAAGTCGTTTAGAAGTTCACTGTGCTCCGCTAATACAGCCCAGGGATCAGTCCACTAACCCTCTCAACAGTAAATGTGCTCAAGCGAACTGCTTAACCACCGAAGCCTTTGCGAGTAGCTGGAAGCCTGCAGGTACGAACTACGAAAGAGTTCCAAGACGGTAGAATTTTTTGTAACTCAACTTTTGCGATGATAAATACAGCACACTTGTTCCACTTTTGGTTTAACTGTGTTCTTCTCATTATTCAGATAACTCGATAATGGGAAAAGATTTAGAGATGGGTAACCGAGCAACTGAGTCTATGGATAATGAATGTGCAAATGGAAAGGTACGAAAAATGGCATGTGGTGGTGAGAAAGTTGATGGCAAAATAAGGCAAGCTGAAATCGATTGTGATATGGAAAATGATGAACCAAGTGCATCGGCTGCTGATCTCATGAGCCTGATAGCTAAAAACAATGTTGCGAATATAACAGCTCCATTTTCAGGATCGATAGACAGTAACTTTGTGGCTGATAACACTAACAGCAAAAGTCTTGAATCTCAAGAAATGGAGTTTCTGGAGCTCAGTTTGAAGCAAGCGGGAGAAAGTCAAACTGTTGAGATGTATACTCATAATCTTACAAGGAGATCGTGCTTGTCCGCCTTTACAAGGTACTCAAAAAGAGTTGAAGATGCACTTACACAAGTGTCAACTATTCAGTATATTTTTATGTAGCTGAGAACTGATATTGTTTCCGAGGCAGGTACTCTTCTAACAAAACTGCGAATCAGACTCCATGCGGAAACGTAGGCAGCTGTTCTCCACCCGATAATAGCTCAGAACCTGCAAAAGGAGAATCAGCGCCTGACTTCCAGTCTAGATCAAGTGGCACCCTCCTTAAACAGAGCTCCAACGGCGGCTCTGACAACAACAATAAAGGTTCCACTACCTGCACAGCTCCAAACAGCTCCTTCAAAGTTTCAAATGATACAAGAGCCAAACCAACTATCAACTCCAATCACTCGAGTTCAGCCTTTAAGAGAGTTGAAAACTATGTCTCAGATCCCCAGCAGGCAGCTGTTCCAAAAAACGGAAACAAGGGTGGAGTAACAGGCCAAGTGAAGGAGTCCCAGCATACCAAAACCGTCAAAATGCTGACAATGTGCATCCATATCAAAAGAAGCAAAAGACAAAGTGACAGTACAACCGAAGTCGTGACTCCGGGTTATCAGGTTACTAATTATTTCAATACCCCCGTGCCTGGGGTTTTTCCTGTGGATAGTCTGAGCGAGGGAATCGTTGCACCTGGATGTTGCAGTGGACAGCAGGAGAAGCATATTGAAACCAGTACGACGGATATGTCCACGAGTATCGACAGAAGGAATGCCATAGTCAGTGATGGTGGAAAATCATTATGCACTATCATTGGAATCCCCTTTCCGTCACGACTGGATGCTCTCAACAAATACCGGCAAAAGAAAAAAGATCGATGCTTTAGGAAAAAGGCAAGTAAAATTTCAAATTTCCATTGCATTTAAATCCTACTTTTACCATTTAGTACTGATTGAACTTCCTATAGATGAGCTTATGCCCTCTGTTCTTTTCCCATCCAGGTGCGATATCAAAGCAGGAAAAACTTGCTGAACAAAGGCCTCGAGTAAAAGGCCAATTCGTGCGACTGGCAGTGTACAACAATCACGCCAAGGACCAAATCAGCTAACCCAAGCTCTCCTATAGGAATCAGATTAGCAGATACTGTTTATATAAATCACGACGATATCAAAAAGAAAAGGCAAAGCGAGTAAGGTAATCTACCAGAAAGTAAGGAAAAAAATAAAGTTTCACAACTGCATTTTTATACATACTATCAGAAACATGGCACAAAAGGGTACCCTTAGAATGTTCTTGTTTTTATTACTATGTTATTGTGATCAGGCTTGTCATGTATTCTCAAATACTCTGCTGAAATTCAAGGTTGAAGTAATGCTTTCAATTAATATATAGGTTGTCCTAGCTTATATTGAATCATGAATCACGAATCACGGCAGATTATTTGACCTATTGATTCAAGACTCTGAAATTTATCAAATGCCATAGAGTGGCTGCGCTGCTGCCCAGGAGACTATGTTGAAAAGCAGCCTATAAAATAAGAGGAATCAAGTATTCTGTTTTTAGGTAAGAGTTCGTTTGCAATTTGGTGAAGATGGGTGAAGAAATCAATCAACATACATTTTAGAATCCATGTCTGAAAAGTCAATCATTAATAAAACATGTTCTGTCAGGTATGTCAATCAACTTTTTATACCTCTTTGAATTTCACATCTGAAAAGGACAAATAAAATGGATGAGAATTCAAACCACAACTGCAGTCAGAAATTTCAGATCAACATCCAAACCTAATTTACCACCTTTTCCAGCTGCACTGCCTCCACGTTGCTTCCCTTCTAGTCAAACTGCTACTCTTTTACATATGATTATTCAAATTCATACGTATGAACAACAAGTTGGGATTTTGTAGGTTACCCAGAATAAGAAACACTGTTGTGTTGTTGCTGATTCATTTATATATCAGCTCCACAGTTTTGCAACTTCATTTATAACTCCTTTGTTTCTCATCTCCTTCAAGCATTTACTCTCTTCTTCAAGATTGGATTTTTGAATGAGCATGGAGATTTATGACACTGATCGGAAGTTCACTGCAGCTCGGTCCCCAACGCTGGGACAGCATTTGAAGAGAGTAGGCGATGTGAGTAGTCGAGAGTTTGATACTCCTGCTCATCGAGTTCTTGATATGGATGAAGGTTTCGGTCTCGAGCCACGACATTTACCATTTGTGTTATCCTTCAAGAACCTTACTTACAGTGTTAAGGTTCGTCCTAAGCTGAGCTTATTCCCTCGCAATGAAGCCACTGTTCCTGATCAAAACGGTGAAGAAGGCGGGCTTTTCACCAAAAGGAAGACCTTGTTAAATGACATATCTGGTGAGGCTAGGGATGGGGAGATATTAGCAGTGCTAGGAGGAAGTGGGTCAGGGAAGTCCACGTTGATCGATGCTCTGGCTAACCGGATTGCGAAGGACAGTTTGAAAGGAAGCGTGACGCTGAACGGAGAGCCCTTAGAGTCCAGACTGTTGAAAGTCATATCTGCTTATGTAATGCAGGATGATCTCTTGTTCCCAATGCTGACGGTAGAAGAGACGCTAATGTTTGCAGCAGAGTTTCGCTTGCCACGGACCATGTCCAAGCAAAAGAAAAAGGCTAGAGTTCAGGCCTTGATTGATCAGTTAGGGATCAGAAACGCAGCAAACACTGTCATAGGCGATGAAGGTCATCGGGGCGTTTCGGGTGGAGAAAGACGTCGAGTGTCCATCGGTATAGACATCATTCATGACCCTATCATCCTCTTCCTTGACGAGCCAACTTCAGGCCTGGACTCAACTAGTGCATACATGGTCATCAAAGTCCTCCAACGCATAGCTCAAAGTGGCAGTATTGTCATCATGACTGTCCACCAACCGAGTTCCCGAATCCTCGGACTCCTTGATAGACTCCTCTTCATTTCCAGAGGTAACCCTGTCTACAGCGGCTCACCTGCGAACCTCTCATCCTTTTTTTCAGACTTCGGCCACCCTATTCCCCCTGAGGATGATAAAACTGAGTTCGCTCTGGATGTCATCCGGGAACTCGAAGGTGTTCCGGGTGGGACTCGAAGCCTTGTCGAGTTCAATAAATCATGGCAGAAGATGAAACAAAAACAACCCAGCAGAAAAGATCTGAACTGCTCTAACTACTCCTTAGCCGAAGCCATCAGTGCCAGCATTTCAAAAGGCAAACTAGTCTCAGACTCGGTCAGCGCCGAAGTAAACCCAAAGTCTATGGTCCCAACATTTGCAAATCCCTTCTGGACGGAAATCTGTGTACTAACAAAACGCTCAACAATGAACTCAAAACGACAGCCAGAACTCTTTGGCATAAGGCTAGCAGCAGTGATGATCACAGGCTTCATTTTAGCCACAATCTACTGGCAACTCGACAACTCCCCGAAAGGCGTCCAAGAGCGACTCGGCTTTATCGCATTCGCAATGTCCACAACCTTTTATACTTGTGCGGATGCACTCCCTGTATTCCTCCAAGAACGTTACATTTTCATGCGTGAAACAGCCTACAACGCGTACCGTCGCTCCTCCTACGTACTCTCCCACTCTTTGGTATCCCTTCCTTCGCTGGTTGTACTCTCTTTAGTTTTCTCAGCAATCACCTTCTGGGCGGTTGGCCTAGCAGGTGGCTTCTCCAGCTTCCTCTTCTACTTTTTCCTAATCTTCGCAGCCTTCTGGGCCGGTAGCTCATTCGTCACATTCCTCTCAGGGATTGTCCCACACGTAATGATCGGATACACCGTAGTAGTAGCAATCCTCGCATACTTTTTACTATTCAGCGGCTTCTTCATCACCAGCGACAGAATCCCATCCTACTGGATTTGGTTTCATTACTTGTCACTAGTGAAATACCCGTTCGAAGGTGTGTTACAGAACGAGTTTAACGACGCAGCCAAATGCTTCGTACGAGGTGTGCAGATATTCGACAACACTCCGTTGTCACAAGTACCGGAGGCCTTGAAGCTGAAGTTGCTGGAAAACATGGGTGAGTCTTTAGGTATGAGTATAACAAAGTCAACGTGTTTGACTACCGGTGTGGATGTTTTGAGACAGCAGGGAGTCACAGATTTGAGTAAATGGGGCTGCTTGTTCGTGACTCTGGCTTGGGGGTTTCTATTTCGGATTTTGTTTTACTTCTCGTTGCTACTTGGAAGCAAGAACAAGCGACGTTGATGCCTTCTGTTGATGTCTTTCATTTTTTGTTCTTTGATTTATGTACCTGTAATTTGTCATGTGATTAATAAAGCTCGCAAATCTTAATTTGAGAACTTTAAGGTGTTGAAGATCCATCATATTTTCCAAGACAGTGTAAATTGTAACTTTGGAAAAATAACTCACTGCATAAGTTTGGTTGCCAGCCAATCCGGTCTTGTGAAAATCATAGAGCTCTTGGCTTTCAGAGGATCAAAAGGTTGCTGATGCTGTAGAAACAATTTACAATCAGGAATTTCATACAAAAGTATCATTAGAGTGCAGGTAGAAGATGAAAATATTGCTACAAATATATGTGACACAATGTATTTCATTTATTACCGTATTGCCGTAGCTTTCTCTTATATCCTTAGGCTTGCCTGCCTGAGCAACATCAATCATCTGACAAGAATATTAACATGTAAAGCAGAAAGCATCGGCACAAGCAAGACGAATAAATGCAGATATACAAAAAACTAATAAATTGTATGACAAATGATGCAAATATTATCAATGCAAATAATGTTGTAAGCTTCTTACGTAACATTGAGTCTCAACGGCACGAGCGTGGAGAAGACTTTCCCCTTGCGCCTCGCCTATTACCTTCGTGAATGCTGATGGCACCAACAAATTTGGGCGGAATTCGTTACTACGCTGCTATTTGCTTCGAATACTATAATGATGTCCTTTTGACGTTTGTCTGACCCTCTCGCAGCAAATAATTTTTACTTCACTGAATTTGAATCCGGCTTCCTGCAAACAAAAACCCTAATGTCAAAATTCGATCTTTATGTATCAATGGACAAGAATCGCGAAAAAGAAGCACATTTTGACGAGATTAGAACAAGTGACGAAGTTGGTAGCGAGGTCGTTGACTGACGTCATCTGGGTAGCTCCGACTCGGTCTCGTCAGTGGGTCGTGGCGAAAGTTGAACAACGGACGACAAGGAGAATGAAGAAATCGGTACTAAAATTGCAACTTTTGTTACATAAAGATAAAGGGATCGGACGTGTTAGTGCGATTCGCGCACAGATTCCCAAATTTCATCGACGTAGCAATTCTCTCGCGATCGACGATGACGAGGATTCGAACGGAGTAGCGTTCGACCGTCGGATCTAAGTTATGTAAAATACGAAATAGTCCTTATGTTCTGAAATATACACTTTCACCCCTTGAATATTGAATCTTTTCAATTGTTAGCAATTTCACCTTAAAAAATTAAATTAAAATCCTATGCTAAATAACTAAGATTTGCATTAATTTTTAGATATGCATTATCAAAATATCCATAAAGTGTTCCCTGTTTAATATAATTTTTTTGGAAAATATAAATATAAATTGATAAAAATAGTTTTTGAGAGAATTTTTAACCTTAAAGTAATTATAATTTGCTAAAATAAGATAAGAGAGAGAAGTAGTTAGTTGATAAAAAGTTGCACTTTTCATATAACCAGAGATGGATAGGGAGGCTTAAATTTCGTTACCTAATTTACTAAATTTATTTCAACATTCATTTCTTTTTTCTCAAACTAATTTCTTTTTATTTCCAAGACAAAGAAAAGACAACCCACGATTAACAAACAAAACAACTCCTGACGAATCTCCCTCCTCACTCCTTTTTCTCAGATCTGCACAATACAATCTGTCATCTTGATTTCTTTGCTGCCCGTTTGTAATTGCCTCATTAAAGATATGAATTTTATCCATTCTTGATGTTTTGAGGCAAATTTGAGCAACAATTTTTGGAGGAGGTCGTCAAAATTTGTAATTGGTGTTGTGCATTGTCTCCCAGGTGGGGGTTGATTGGTGCTTAGGAGGTGTTCTGACATACCCATGTGGTGTTTTGTTTAAAAGATTTGAACTTGACTATTGTCCTTTTGTTTTGGGAAATTTAGGGTTGGGGTTTTGATTTTTGATTGTAATATTGTATGATGTTGTGTGGATTTTGTATGATGTTTATGAGGTAATGTTTTTTTGTGTGCAGATTTAATGGTGTTTGGATTTGGGTATCTCATTGTGGAATAGATATTCGGATATAATGTGGTCAGCTTAGGAGTTGTGGGAAGTATTAATATTACGGTTTGATTTTGATGCAAATGTAATTATAGCCAAGTGGAGGAAAACTGGAATATGTGAATATGGTAACTTCTTTTATGAGGTGTTGGAGACCGTCTGTTGAACGGGATAATTTGGGTGGAGGAAGTGATGTATATGGTCGCGTTGATGGACTTTTGTGGTATAAAGATTTAGGGCAACATGTTGCTGGTGAATTCTCAATGGCTGTGATACAAGCGAACAATTTGTTGGAAGATCAGAGCCAACTTGAATCAGGGTCTTTGAGTTTGCATGATTCAGGTCCACAAGGAACATTTGTTGGTATTTATGATGGCCATGGAGGTCCTGAAGCTGCTCGATTTGTTAATGAGCGTCTTTTTGAGAATCTCAAAAGTACGTCCTCTGATAGCTCGATAATTGTTTATCTTGGCATTTTTTCAGCATGCTTATAAATTATAAGTACGTCTTTTCGAACATATTGATGTTGGGAAGCCATTAGAGTGTATTTGCTCTTGTATGCCATGATCCACTTGGAGTTAAGGTGCTTTCTATGGTTGAATCTCTCAAATAGGCTATGAAAAATAAAACTTTAACAAAGCGGATTATATTGTGTATGTTGTCTTGGGATAGGAACTTTGTCAGTCTATTTGAGGATACATCGTTGAGCTTTACATTTACATAATTGTATTATGAATGACGAATTATGCTGTATCTTTGTTCAGTTTATCATGATCAATAGAATTCAGAACAACTTTAATGTGCCGAAATTGGATAAATGGTCTGTTTACTTAGAATTATGTCCTTAATACCTAATGTGAGTCTAGCTGTTGACTTTAAATATATTTTTCGGTTGTCAAGATATCGGCTCTGTATAGCCTTAATTTTTGTTTGACCTCTATCCAATCTTGTATTGATAAATGTATTTGCTTAATTACTGAACATCCATTTGTGCTGCAGAATTCGCAACTGAAAATAATCAGGCATTGTCAGCAGATGTGATCAGCAAATCATTTCTAGCTACCGAAGAAGAATTCATTTCCCTTGTAAGACGTCAGTGGTTAATAAAACCGCAAATTGCATCCGTGGGGACATGTTGCTTGGTTGGTGTTATTTGTGGCGGACAATTATACATTGCGAACGCAGGAGATTCAAGAGTGGTGTTAGGAAGACTTGAGAAGACCGTGAAAGAAGTTAAAGCCATTCAGCTGTCATCAGAGCACAATGCTAGTTTTGAATCTGTGAGAGAGGAGTTGCATTCATCGCACCCTGATGATCCACAGATTGTAGTTTTGAAGCGCGGTGTTTGGAGAGTGAAGGGAATTATACAAGTAAACATCTTGCGCTCTTACTGCTTTTGATTTTGAATGATAACCAAGATAGTTCATTTTCTAACAAAATAAGTCTTGCAGATTTCGAGATCCATAGGTGATGTGTATTTGAAAAATTCTGAGTTCAACCGTGAGCCTCTTCTTCCGAAATTCAGACTTCCTGAACCTTTCGACAAGCCAATTCTTAAAGCGGAGCCTTCAGTTGTAGTGCAGAAGCTCCACCCCGAAGATCAATTTCTCATATTCGCATCTGATGGGTTATGGGAACACTTGAGCAATCAGGAGGCAGTCGATATAGTTAACAGCTTCCCACGAAATGTGAGAATACCACACATTACTTTAAGCCTCAATAGCATACATAGTAGATAACTCTGTGTGCCTCCCTTTTCCCCATTTTTTGGTGCAGTATTCGTTTACTCTAGTTTACTCCCTAACTTCGCTGCTTATTTTGAGTGCAGGGTATAGCAAGGCAGCTTGTAAAATCCGCTCTACATGAAGCAGCCAAGAAACGTGAAATGAGATACTCAGACCTGAAAAAGATTGACAGAGGAGTTAGGAGGCACTTCCATGATGACATCACAGTTGTGGTTGTCTTCCTTGATTTCCATCTCGTTAACAGTGGCAGCAGCATCAGTCGACGTCCACTGCTATCTATCAAGGCAGGTGCAGGTGGGACTTCTACGTCCAGCTAATCCTAGTTAGCCTCAAGGTTCCTTATATTCACATTCTTGGAACTTATACAACCTTAAACAACCTTGCTGCATTGGTTAACACAACCTAGGCGCACATTATGTATAGGATCAACTCGATATTCATTGGTTATTCCATACTGGAAAGAGTTATGAAAGGGAACCTGAGTTTACAACGCAATGGTATTCATTTTGTTATCAATATCAGTGTCCAAAAAACCTGTCCGCGACGATTTCAGTACAATTTTTTGGGACAAAAGTAGCTGTTTATATAAGTATTTTTACAAGCCCTCTTTATCAAGAAGCTGTAGGAATATCCTGATTGGGAGAAAAATATCGTGGCCAAATCGACCATGAATGAGGAGGCTTCTGCTTTAAAAACAACTGGCCTTTCAGATACTGAAGCAGCTCGATATGTTAGTTCTGAACATTGGGGTTTAGTTTCGAGCTGATAGGAAGTGCACCAAATCAGGAGAGACAGACTTCAAAAAGATCTTCATTTGAGCAGCACTTTTGATATTTTCCTCATATACACAAATAATGACCAAACAGCAAGCCATGCTGAGACATAGAGCAAGACCACGCCGGTAGTGGCGAGACCATTAGCCCCAACAAGACTGCACAAAAAGAGAGTTAGTCTGTTGCAACAAAATACTTTTGTCCACAAATAAGCAATATATCATAAGAATCAGAAATACTAATTGACTGAATTAAAGGAATTTTGGGACTTGGGACTTTACCTGCTGTCTCTAGCGGCTAGAAGAAACGTTAATGCTGTCATCTGTGTAGCAGTCTTCCACTTCCCTAGATTGTTGACCGCAACGGCCTGATGGAATTGGAATGACAATTCAGTACAGATAGTAGGAAAACAACTTAAAAGTTGAAACTGCAAGAGATAATGACGACGAACCTCCAAGAGTTTGCTGTCTTGAGAAGCAGCCCATTCTCTAACAGCGGACATGGTTATCTGGAATAATCGCAAAATTTTGAAAAAAGGACCGACAACAAACCATGCAAAATATAGTGAGTCAGAATTTAACTGATTCTAAAAAAAAACCTGACAACGATAGTTAAAAGGTTTAACTTCGCGCTGACAGGTTCACGAGTCAATGGAAACACAGGAAATCAAAAAACATCACCATGGGGATCATTCTCTAATTCAAAGGGAAAAGCTGCAAAAAGGCTCACCTCTCGACCAATGATAGCAATAGCAGGAACAGTCAACAACCAAGGCATTTGTCCGAAAGTTTCAAAACCCAAAGGTTTTGTGCACAACAAGATCAATGTGGTAGCAACCATAAGCTACAAAAGACGTTAACACATATCAATGTGGGCTAATAAGAAAGATCTAATTTAAAAAGAAACTCATTGCATCAGTTAAAACATCTCACCTTATCGGCTACTGGGTCTAGAAACGCACCAAACTGAGAGCTCAACTTCATCTAACACAAAACCAACAAGCAACCACATGCATCAATTATCAAACACCAAAATTTCTCACAAATTTCTCAAATGTTACATTTTTTACATTTGCTTACCTTCCTAGCAAGGTATCCATCGAGCCAATCTGTGAAGGATGCAAATACAAAAATACTGGTTGTAGCTGTTGTCCCCAGCCAACTATCCATATAAAACGCTACAAACACAACCACACTCAACTCACATCATTTTAACATAAAAATCAAGTCTTTTTTGTCCTATAAAATCAGTAGAAGCTAAACTACTCACTGGAGACCAGAACTGGAACAGCAATCACGCGTGCAATTGTCAGCAGAGTCGGCAATGTCAATAACTTAGAATGCTTTTCCTCCTCATTATCCGATTGATGCAACCCACCATTGTGACCCCAATTCTCATCTCTATCCGCAATGGCCCCTCCAGTTGTATCATTCTCAGGCGAATATGACGAAAGGGACTTGCAATTACGAAACCCTAAATTGGGAATCGAAGGGTTAGGGAGCCGAAGCTGTAGAGGAGCAAAAGGTGGAAACTTTTTGATTTTGCGGAGGTTAGTGGTGATGTGGCGATTGAGACGGAGATGGGAGGGGTTTGTAGTTGTTTTTCGATGAAGGGTTGATGATGATTTTAGGGTGCGGACGAATTTGTAGGGGTTAGTGTAGATGGAGTTAACAAGCTTCAAAGTCGGCATCGATGAATTGAACAAGTGAAATTGGGGTTTGGGGGTTGATTGATGCTGATGATATATGACGCCAGCAGACGACAAACAAACAAACGAGGTTGTTTCTACGGAGGCGCGTGAGTTGCACGCGGAGTCTTAGAGAAGGTTCGGTTACGTGGTTGAGGCCCAATGGGCCGTATATCGGCCGGCCCAGCCATTGTAGCCACTAGTTACAAGTTGTGGGTCTAAGTTTATAGACAAAACTACACTCAAAAAGTCAATATGCATAAATGAAGGACAAAAGATGTGAAACATCAGACATCAACCTCAATCTTATCTGGCCAAACTCTTGTCTGGCAGATAAGACTTAAGTGTGGAATTTAGGATTTTTAACATGATCCAATGCATGAAGTGCCCATTTGGAGAGGCAATTGTCCATGTGCTGGAAGATACTTAAATATTGACTAATTCAGCCCTCAACTTTGTTAGTTGGTTGATGCATATGTTTAATAATTATTTTATCGAGGGAAAAGATCTAGGAGAAAATATATATTCGTGAAATAGGATGATGTAATTTCAATCGTTGATTTAATGAATTTAATTGACGGTTGATTTTATATAAATTTGGACGGTTGAATTTATAAAAAATACGGACGATTAGATTTGAAGATTATTTTCATATTAAATCTCATACGTTAATTTATTTATAATAAATGACTGAAAATGTGTATTATCGTGTTACAAAAACTTATATGTCATCCTTGATATTTTTGCTACATGCACCAACAAACGGATGGTTCATTTTGGCTCATCAATATTTAATTCGTGCACATCGTAAGAACATCAAAATCAATGAAAAAACCAGACATGTAACGTGATTATTGTATGTATAAGGAGGTGAATGAGTGTGTGATTATTACTACTGCTACTTGTGCTTGGAACAAGTCCTTTGTTTCCTTATTTGGTGTCAAATTTGCACATGAAAGACATCAAAGCTGATAGCAACCTCAACTTCCAACAAGCTTTTCGGTCACATAAATTTGCACACCGAAAAGTCTAATCCGAGCTCTCTTTTTATTGATGCTTTAACGTCCTTAAGCCTTATGTTGAACATATGTGGTCCATTAAGAAACTAAGGTTTAGGCTGGCAAAGTTGGCCTCAAATATTGTGCTTGTTACATTTGTCGATTTCAAATGATAGACATATCTGCAATGCTTAGTTGTGATCATCTCCACTATATATAAAACGAGAATTTTCTTATCAAATTTGATAACACAAACCAGTTGTACTGTATTAGATAATCTAGACTATGCATAACCAATTATTCGAACCTGAAAGGACAGGTACTCTACATTTATTACTTGTTAAAATTAAAATGCTTAGTTGTGATCATTGAAATTGAACATTATTCAGATCTTATCATATATCGATGAACATTTTTTAATATCATATATATTTTTAGACGAACTTATGACATGTTGAAAATGATATACATATACTTCATAGAACAAAAATATATGTAAATCTACAATCCCATTTAAAGATATCGAATAAATTATAGAAATCGTATAATTTTTAAAATTTTATTTTTGGAAATTGGACATAACCTTAACTTTATACCCACATAGTTAATGAAGCTGAAGATACTCTGACAAGACATCATGGAAACATCTGCATTTTAGGAACAGAAGAACTCCTTTACTAGTACGCACCAAGCTCTCGTGCATATTTATCTCGAAGGTCATCGAAGTCCTGTTGGCTTAGCAAATCGATCGACTGATCAGTAATCCATCCGAATTTCTCTGCAAACGGGCTGATGACTTTACGAGGATAAATGTCTATAATCTCGTCCCAAACATTTCGATCAGATAGATTTTTAGTTACTTCCCACACACAAGTATTGCATTTGAATCCGGAACCAAGTCCGATCATGAGTATTTTGTCACCCTTTTTGAGTCGCTTCTTCGCTTCCATATAGCCTAAAACATACCAAATGGCGCTTGACGATGTATTGCCAAATCGATGAAGTGTCATCCTAGCAGGCTCGACGTCATATTCACTTAACTCGAAGTTTTTACCCATTTCATCAATCACTGCTTTGCCTCCGGGGTGGATGCAGAAGTGATCCACCCCGGTCTTCAAATCAGGCTTGGTTTTCATACCCTTGACGAGCTTTGGATTGATTTCTTTTCGGACATATGTGACTAAAATGTACCTTATTAATTCCTTCAACGGTAACATTTTGGGCAGTAACAATTTGAAATTCTCAGTCAAGGCTTTGACTCCAGCCCTTGGAAGGTTTTTAGTGAGCCTAAAGCCATCATATCCCATTTCATCCTTGTCCCAACTACAACAGTTGTAAGCCATATCGTCCGCTCCGGTGTGAATCCTCACCGTGCAACGCAGCTTCATCATTGCCTTTTGCTTAAAATCACGGTTGTTGGTTAAAAGCATCGAACAACCGCCAATGCGGAACAAACAGTTAGTCAGCATCATCGACCGATCCTTTCCGCAATACCAAAACGGTCCCATTGACTCAGTGCTGACCACAACAGCTAACTTGTTTTCATAACATTTGAACAACTGTTGCACTAAATCAACTGCAACCAAACTAGCACTGCACCCCATTCCGGTCAGATTAAACACCTTAACATCATCCCTCATTTTGTACCTATTAATCACTCTAGCAGCCAACGACGGAGTAGTCGTTATAGACGATACATTCACTACAAGAATATCAATATCTCCGGGACTAATACCCGAATTACTTTGGAACAATTGATCGAGTGTAGTGAACATAATCTCATCCATCTCCTCCAAAGCCTCATCCAACTTCGGAAACTCTTCATTCCCCTCGATCACGATCTTCGGAGCAAATGTATCCTCTCCAATCCCAGACCCAACAATAGCTTTCAACATAAATCTAAACTCCTCCAACCCAAGATTCTTATTTCTCAACAATATCTTAGCACATGTTTCCACATCAACCTTTCGATCATCAGGAGCCTTAAAACACTTATAACTCAACAAATAACATTGCTGACCTGTCTTCCGCCACTCCGCCTTGATCAGCCTCGCTACGACGAATATCACCAATGCAAGAACGAGTAAAGATGTCACTAGCTCCATGAGTTTTGGACAGCTGGTTTGTATGGAGAGTGTTGTAAGGCAGCTGGACATAGTTGTAACTTATAGGCATGAAGTGGATGATGGGGTAGAGAAGTGAGTTAATGAAGTAGCCAACCAACACAACCATATCATAGTACAAATGCCAGGCTTACATTCTTTGAAATTTATAACTTCAACAGGACAAGTACAGTAGCTTTTAGACATGATTTAGAAGCTACAAGATTATGTAATCATTTTCATGATCATGTGCAAAAACAGGAAGATGTTTCTATATTTATAGCTCATTAGTTAACAATAATTAATATGTTTAATGTTGTTGATTAGTTGTTGAAACAGTAAATACCGAAAGGCTTCAAGTGAAACATACAAATTCTGGTAGAACCGAAAGGCTTCAAAAATGCAAACACGTGGCACAGTTTGGTGCACACAAAAAATGCAATCAACGGTGATGAAGGGGGATTCATGGATCCATGGAAAGGAGAGGGTTCCACATGATACTTTCCCTGATTATGAATGCGTCCTACAGTCTTACAATATTTATCTGTCTCACAAAGAAAATACGTGTACAATTTTGCGAAACCGCAAAGGTTGGTGCGACTTATTTTATATTCATGATGGGCTGGGCCGATGTAGTTCAAGATTTTGAATTTAAGCTTAGAATAAGATTCGGCCTTGAGGCCCAAAAGGGTGAAGGATAAGTACAAGCATCAGTCGGATTTTCCGAATTCGAAACCCTAACCGTGCCGCGATACGAGTCACACTCCGGTAAGCGATTCGTCGATTTGTGAAATTTAAGCTCTGAATGGTTGCGGCGATGAAATGTAGCGTTTCATATAAAGTGTTTGATTTATGTTTTTTCGAAATGGTGCAGGTTTTTGGATTTGAGGATCAGCAATGGCACCTGCTAAAGGTATGTTTGAAATCGTGTGAAAAATTAGGTTATATTGATTGTTAATTACTAATATAAGCTTGATTTTTGCTGCTTACTTTGATAACATGTAATTGCAACTCTGCATCAACTGTCTGATTGTCTGGCCAATGTTTGATTTTATTTAGTCAGTAAATTTATTTTTTGTCGTGAGGAGATGTGGTTCATTTTTACTGAATTTGAAATGACTGGTGTTTGAATTCGTATCATTTTGAGAAAGCTGAAATGTATTGCATGGTTTTGATAGTGCTGATATTAGTAGTTGCGGTTATGAAATATTTCGTCTTTAAGTAAATCACATTTCTTATTAGGTCATGAATTAAATAGCGCAATTTCAATGCAAAATGTTTATATTAATAGTTATGACTATCTTATTGCAGTTGACAGCACAAAGAAGGTTGATCCCAAGGCTCAGGCATTGAAGGCGGCCAAGGCTGTGAAGTCTGGCACGTCAACCATCAAGAAGAAGGGTAAGAAAATAAGGACCTCGGTAACTTTCCATCGCCCAAGGACACTTAAGAAGGCAAGAGACCCTAAGTACCCAAGAATCAGTGCTACTCCACGTAACAAATTGGACCACTATCAGATTCTTAAGTACCCGTTGACTACTGAATCTGCCATGAAAAAGATTGAGGACAATAACACCTTGGTATTCATTGTTGACATTCGTGCCGACAAAAAGAAAATCAAGGCTGCAGTCAAGAAAATGTACGACATCCAGACTAAGAAAGTTAACACATTGATCAGGTACTATCTTGATGCTATAATTCCATGCCATTTGAACTGTAGCTATGTTTTTAACGTTCGTCGCTTAATCAGTACTCAATGTCATGTTCATTGCAGGCCTGATGGTACAAAGAAGGCTTATGTCAGGTTGACCCCAGATTATGATGCCCTGGATGTTGCCAACAAGATCGGAATTATTTAAATTAAGCTCAAGACATCTGTTTCATCTTACTGTGCCAACTTTTTCATCAAAGATTTTGTTGCCTTCGTTATATCTGGCTGAACAACACATTTTCCTTTTTTATTTCACTAGAACAATCAAACAGATTGCTAGGTCAATTGTTTAGTTTTGTTTCAATACTCTCCAAATGATGCCTAAAGCCCCATTTTGAGTTTTGACTTGCATCTCATCAAACATAATGAAACTGAATTTAGTATGGACGACTTTGTTTTGAACAAGAACAAATTGAACGTTTGAGAATACAGAACCCAGCTAAGAGGTTTGTTTTTTCATTAATCAGAAGCTGATTACAATCCTGTGCTAATCCAACTACACCTAGATTTTGCAAATATCTATAATTTTTATCTCAGTGGCTGATTAAGAAAGTTAATGGGTTTGATATGTACGTATTCATTCGTATAATTCATTGGTAACAATTATAAATGCGAAAATAATTGTAGTATTTTTGTAATAGGAATTTGTCTGCCAAAGTCATTCAGTCTTGCAAAAAAAACATACGTTAATCTTAAACCTCTTATTAATATTTAATATAGAACTATTTTCTCTGATTTTTATGGACTATGCAGGATATATGGCTGGAATGCAGAATATTAATACTGACAATAAATACATCTAGTAGAAACCTTGTAGTAAATACCAGCTAAATAAATGACAATGTTACTATATTACAAGACAATTGTATTTAATTTAAACATTACATTTATTAGCCAGTGATTTCCGCCGAAATTCCCCTGAAATGCAAGCCTCTAATATACATTTTACATGGAAAAACGCTATTGCAAAACACATATTTATACAAATATTTTGACATAAATACTCTTTAGTTAACAAATACGCTAGTAGTTCTCTTGATTTGATGTCCCTTTTCTATTTAATGATGATTTCAAGACATAAGCATTTTCGAGTTTACATTTTCAAATAATTTGGTCCAAACAAAACAAAATGAACACTTTGGAAACCATTTAACATTAAAGATCATAATCACTTTATACAAACATAACTTGGAAATATTATCATGTTTTAAACGATGGGATAATTGTTGACTGATTACATTGTACCATACATAGCTCGTCTTTCAAGATTTTAATCACATACGGTATGTTATATGGGGCGATCATTACATTAAATAAAGTCCAGAAAAATATAAATGCGGAGAATATGCGTATTTTACTATAAAAATGCATAACATTTTACATTTGGACCAACCCCTTTTTCATTTTTGATTATTTCATGGCAATTTTGTTGAATTATACACCCCAACAATGTAAATGAAAGTCAAACATGAATCAAAATCAATGCAAATATTCATTCATAATTACTTAAAATCTTGAAAATCAAAAGCTTTGCAAGCTGACCCAAGAAACAAGTGGTAACATTTCAATCCAAACCAAAAGCATAAATATGAGAAATTAACAAGTCAATTCTTAAAATCCTACCAATTAAAGTAATTAACCCTTCTAAATTTTTTCCCATTTTTATCTAATGAAATCTTTCTATACCACTTACCAGAAAAACAAAAAGATTCTAATTAAAAAACAGTAAGAGAATAAATGTTTTCAAATATAGATATCTACCAATTATATACCGCCACGTGGAATGTTACTATCCTTGGATTGGACCAATTTCATCGTACCTGTCAGAATATCAATTAATCAAGTACTCGCTCGTCCATTTTTACTAACCGTGCACCATGAGAAAACTGGAAGATGGTGAGTGGATGCCACGTGGTTTTATTTAATTGGTTGATTTAGGAAAACAAAGGTGGATGTGCGTATGCAGAGGATTATTACCTTCTGGTTTATAAGAGGGAGAGAAAACAGCACGTTTTCGATGCATAATTCACTACCTCACTTTCAGCTTCATTCTCTATTTCTCGAGCTTTTAACCACCGGCCTCTCTTGTCTCTGCTTCAATCCCTTAACTGCAGGTCTGCCTCTGTTTCTATCACATTCTGGTTGGAAAAATGCTTCATTTTTCTCATTAAAATGTTTGTCTGTATATAATCATCAGTTGTTTTGTCCTTTCTGTGTTCTGATTCTTCTGCTTTGCATGGTGGCAGATCAACTCAACTTTGATCCGAGAGTCTGGGTCTGAGCTTCCTTGCTCACTAAACCAGAAATGGTAGGTGGCTGGAAATTTTAATTGAATCTTTGAGACATTGTATGTTGTGTGTGTAATGGTTTGATTTGAATGATTATGTGTTGACATATTTGTATTTGGAAAAATGTTGTTCGACTTTCCGTTTGTAGATGTCATGATGAACTACTTCTCATAATATGTTGATTTGGTTCTATGGTTTGGGAAAGATTTTCTTCTTTTTAAATCTTTTCCAATTTCTATGATTATTTCATAATGCATTTTCAGTATAATTGTTTATAAAACCGCCTTGTTCACATTTCTTCGTTCTACATTGCTCTATGAGATCACTCATATAGTCCAAATGTGACATGTTTACATGTTTTTTGTCATTCCTAATGATTGATAAATGAGTATAAATGTATAACTATTTTGATCGAGACCGGTGCTAGATCATCCATTATCATTTACAGTGTAAATACAAGTGACTCGTTTATACCAGTCATTTGAGATTTTTTTATATTTACCCCTCTTTAAAGAATTTGTTCTATCAAGTTTTATTCCTCATTTACCCTTTTAAATGAAAACCACAATTATGTAGACTTCTCATTTGTTCCTATATACCCCACTTGAAGGCGTATAGAAAAAATACTTTAAAGAGCGTAAATTTAGAAATTTTTAGTCATTTTAGTGGTGACCGTGAGGGGTATTAAACTAATGATAAGCCAAAATTTTATTTGAGAGTATTTTGATAATTGTAAAGAAATTACCAAAAAAGATTGGCATGCCTGGACATTGGTTAATGACATGAGAGGTAAATTTATTATTTTAAGTCGCATGCACGAAGACTCGATACATTTGATGTTTTCCAGTTATTATTTATTTCATATTGATTTGTCTGTGAATTTATTTTGATAAGTTATGAGATACTAATGTTAGCATCTACAGTTTTGGGTTAATGTATGTTCTTTTACTAGCGATCATATTTTCAAAATATTGGTTATCTGATTGAAGCGATGATATTGGAAAATGCAGAATTTTACTCACCTGTTGTCCGGGGCTGGTGGCCGTAGTACCGATAACCGAGAAATGGGTCCCCAAGGTTTGTTGAAGTTGGGACAAAAGCGAGGCAATGATCACCTGATTGATCACACCACTGCATCACAAGTAACCACTCGAAGAAGGCTCGACCAAGATCCTGAATTTTCAAGTACACCACTGCCTAGCAGACCACATTTGGCCAGTCTTTCTTTATTGAGAAGCACTTCAAGCTCAACTCCAAGCATTACTCAAATGGCCGGCTTTGGAGATACCGAGTTACCAGTGGTTATAATTATGCTGGTGAAAAAGGATTTGAGGACAGCGAGTATAACAAGCAGCAGTTGTACTCAGTTCACGCCCTTCAACTGGAAAGTATGCGGCGGGCCTTGGGAAAAGACTTACCTCAGTCAGGTAAAGAAATGGGCCAAAATGCAGCTAAAAAGTTCACAATGAATGGGGAACAAGTAGACAAGATTACCGAGAATGTCTCGTCTGAAAGCCTTCAAGATATTCCTGTGCCAGCTCCTTGTCTGAATACCAAACCTCAAGGATCATTTTCTTTAAGTCCATATGTCTACGAAACTGGAATCCTTGGTCCTGACAAGGTCTTCCCCCCATATCCCAACTCTACACTTTCGAGAGGGTTTTATCAAAGTTCTTTTCCTGATCTACGTCCAAGCAACAATATACTCGGTCAAAATACCATAAATGACCTGTCCGCAAATTCTCACACATCAGCTGGTCTGAAAATCAGGAGGCATACAACAGATCCAGGTACTTTATCATCAGTTACATCGAGGAGAAAACATCGAGATGGTTCAAACATATTCCCAGCCAATGTTAAGAGTCTCTTATCAACTGGAATCTTTGATGGGATATCTGTAAAATATGTCTCGTGGGATCGTACCGTAAGTAAACTCAACATTTTGCAATGACCTCAGTTTCAATCTGATAAACATTCTTGCATTAATGACTGGTGACGCTTTCTTTTGTGTGCAGAAAACTGTCCGTGGAACTATTCAAGGAACCAGTTACCTGTGCTGGTGCAAAGAGTGTAAAAGGTTAAAGGTATGACAATTTATAATAGTCTCAGAAAGATTTTTGAATATTTCAAAATTAACAAGGTAAAAATAAAACCGGTTTCAGCTGGTAAATGCGTACCAATTGGAGCAACATGCTGGAAGCAAATCTAAGCATCCGAACGACCATATATACTTTCCGAATGGGAAAAGTATTTACGGAGTTGTGCAGGAACTCAAAAGCACTCCATCTGATAAGCTGCTGGACGTAATTCCAACTGTTACTGGCTGTGGGATCAACAAAGAAAATTTCTCCAAATGGAAAGGTAAGACTTCTCACGATGCGTAATGAAGAAGTTTTATAAAAAAAGCTTTAGGTGGCCTGACTTATTTAGTTTCTCATGTTACAGAGTCATTTCAGGCAGCGGGGCGTGAACTGCACCGGATTTTTGGGTCTGATCCAGAACCAGGTGAAACTGAAACCTCATCATCCAAAAATGAAGGTTTCCCGGTTGATAGTGAGTGAAGCCTGCCACCAGATGGCCAGATCGATGCAGCCTCATGAGTTGCACTGTACTCATTTGTTTATTTATTTACTTCAGACTTACAAAGCTGAGTAATTGACAAACTTTGGCCTTTGTTCCTTAAAATCTGTCGTCAAACATTTTACCAACGAAATGTCTGGACTTCGAGCTTCATTTGAAGTCTCTAAGCTTGCCAGATTTGTTACCCAACTCATGAAGTTGAGTTCTAGGTGATGGGTTTTCAAGGCTGATCTTTACCTGGGGATCAAGTAGAAAAGTAAAGATAATAACATTAGTATAGGACTAAGAGCAGCTGTTGGGGTAGGAGAGGGCGTCATAACTCAAATACTTCTACCGCATGCTCGAGAACAAGATTTTCACAAATGAAAACCCAACTTTCTATGAGATATTCTAAAAAAATCATTTACCACTGAATAAACAGGTGAGAAGCCTGAAGAAAGGCAAAAGACAACTTCACAAACACCAGCTATCTGTTCCTTCTAAATTCAAGAAGTTTCAAAATTTCATACAAATCAAGTCTTCTGATGTAAATGACTAATGTCAATCAATAAGACACAATAAATAGACAATAATAAGTAGGAAGCGTACCTGCAAGGCTGCAACAGAGTTTTTCTTATCAGATTTTCCAGATACCTTCAGTAATATTAGCCGGACACACTTTGCCTATATGTGATTGAACCAACTAGATAGCTTGAGCAATGATGCAGCGATCAGTGCAGTAAACACCCATTGTGAGTATTTCACCAAGGTCATATATGTTAAAACAACTGCAATCTGGATTCCTGAAAGATGGCATAATCATGGCTAGATTCTAATCAGTTCATCTGTATAACGGTAAATAATAAGTTACAAGTTTTTTGTATTACCAATGTCATGCTGTCAGTTGTATCCCACCAAAAAAAGTGTATCAACTACTCTTTCTCCTTCATCAGAAAAGTTTTTACTCCTGCCATAGATGTCACATTTATTGTAGACATAAAGTTAGATGACGCATTAATCAACCAATGTACTACATCTCAAATTTGCTTTGAAGTAAAAAATGGAGATACAAGACCAATAAAAGGTACCAATCAGATTAACATTTCACCAGTAGCTGCTCGGGATGCACCAAAGTATCTCCTGAATAATGTAAACAACGTGAATAACAAGCCATCAATGCAAATTGAGACAGGTTGTAGAGCACATAGATGACCAACAAACATTGCACTAGAACCAACACATTTAGCAAGCTCCAAGATGGGCAAGTTCCCCTACGCCATTTGTTTATTCTCTGTCGTGATACACATGAGGTTACTGCCAAATAAAGTTACAAAAAAATTTGATCACTTACAAATTTAAAACAGTATACAGCAGTAATATCTACCATGTCAGATAAGCTCAAATTAAATGAACAATCCATGTCTACAATAGAATTTCCTGATGAAGCAGCAATAAGGTCTCTACACAACCATCCACGGACAGTGATGGACAAAGCTCCCATTTTTACTTAATATCAGTCACAGAATGGCAATGTCCAAAAGACTACAATAGTAACATCGTTTATAAAAATATTGTTTAAACATACCGACCAAACCAAATGTTTAATGCCCTTTAATCTGATCATTCGACAGGATTTATAGTAACAAAGATTTGTTAAACATCAAACTCATCCATTACACATAAATCAAGCATCCACATTTCAGGCAGTAATATCCTTTTTTCGAGCACTGCAAGCAATACATATCTGATAGGAAGTAGGAACACACATAAACACAAAGTGAGATAATTGTGATGTCAGACATGCTTTTAAAGATGAGATTTTCCTCCAATAGTCACTGCATTACTGAAAAACAGAATTAGAATAGGTTGTGCCAAGGATTTAAACCCCTATCCATTTGGCAAGAAGCACGTGTGCCACCATACCGAATAAATTTTCCATACTTTGTACCCCCATATTGCCACCATACACTTAAGCTACACTTTCCAATCATAGAGATATAAAACCATTGTCTTACATATTCTTAAGCCAAAAACCGCATTCCCTATGAGTCACCACGCCAAGAGAATGAAACCTGAATTATGGCCAGGTCGAAGATTGACTACCCTTTCTAGTTAGCAAATCACGTGTGCCTTCATGCCATGCCAAATGGAATTCTACATCCCCTCCCAAATAATCCAACATACACTGATATTACACATTCCAATCACAACACGATACACACACAATATGTGATATAACCAGGCTTAAGAAGTTTCGCCACCAAGATGAATGAAAACTGAATCTTGGAAATATGATTTGCCAAAAGAGGGATTTTAGTGAAAAGGACAAGGAAGTTCACTAAAAAGATACCAAAGAGCCATGTAAAACCAAATAACTACCAATGAAGTCAGACCGCTAATGAGTGTGACAATATTCTTACACAGTAACACAATCAAGCAAAACACATATTCTTACACAATCAGACAATCCACTGGATACTGGAATCATGGTAGTCAGATTAAATTAAAGACATGCTCTTAATCCAAATAAGGATCAACACACACCAATTCAGCCGAATGAACTCTTTGTGCCATAACCAATCATCGAACCCTAAATTTGATATCTGAACCCTAACTGGCGCTCTTCTCACTCGGCCGGATGTCTTTATAAGTAGCCGTTTGAGACCGCTTCAATGTCAAGTAATTCAAGTTTGCTTGAGAAAAAAGCAATTTAATGCATCTTAAACGGCGACGTTAAGAACGACTAACCGACAATCGGAATCCGGAATGAGAATTTTCTAGAAAAAACTA
This sequence comes from Sedum album, assembly GCA_006409495.1. Classification (NCBI taxonomy): domain Eukaryota; kingdom Viridiplantae; phylum Streptophyta; class Magnoliopsida; order Saxifragales; family Crassulaceae; genus Sedum; species Sedum album. The sequence goes on from QZGG01000440.1 coordinate 128,238, forward strand.
CAGTGAAAAACTGAACGACAAAAGACGGACCTTGTGACTGTGAGGATACAACGCTCGAACGGTGTTGTTTTAGTATCGAACTGCTTGAGAAGCACGCAATTTGATGATTTAAACGGCGTCGTATATATCCACGATCCCACGATCTGGAATCGTTAGAACAATGAAGTTAAAAGTTGACTGGGCTTCCAAGCCCATTAACATGGCTTGTATAAGGAAAGGGTTTTATAACACATTTAGTTAGATGATGTCGTTCATTCCTGCTAAAAGCCTTGTTTAGAATTAGCAAAATGTCAGATAGAAAAAACACAAACTAAATTTCAATCAAAAACTGCATCTGGGTATTTCAAAAGTTTCAATTTCAACCAAAAACTACATCTAGATAATTCCAAATAGCTACTTTGTAGATGAAACACCTGAATCTTTAGAACCAACATTAACATCAGAAATTACAAGTACATCAACCTAAACCCTAGACAGATCTAACCACCAAATCCATACAGAGTACGTCCTTGTCTCTTCAGAGCATAGACAACATCCATAGCAGTAACAGTCTTCCTTCTAGCATGCTCAGTATATGTAACAGCATCTCTAATCACATTCTCCAAAAATATCTTCAACACTCCACGTGTCTCTTCGTATATCAACCCACTGATTCTCTTCACGCCTCCTCTTCTAGCCAATCGTCGAATCGCCGGCTTAGTGATTCCTTGGATGTTGTCGCGAAGGACTTTGCGATGTCGTTTCGCTCCTCCCTTTCCGAGTCCCTTGCCTCCCTTTCCACGTCCTGACATTGTTGATTAGCGATTAAAAATTGAAGCTTTGATGGATTTGAGATGTGAGGAACTGAGAGGTGGTGATGGGTTTATATCCAGAGTTGGTTTTGGGAATGATAATTTTAGTCGTGCGATGCCGATCCGCGTGAAGTAGTGAGATTGGATTGCAGTCGTTGATTTAAGTTATCGATGTCGTCTGATTGGTTGAATTCTTGATGGCGCGGATTTGTGTTTTTCGAGTTCAGTTTTAGCGGGGCTTTGTACTACCAATGTTTCAACTTTTCAAGTGAATTTTCGTGTCGTCAATTTCATTTTGGGCCTGAGGAAATATGTTGTACTGGCCCATGTTGTTGGCCCAATGATAACAAAATATCGAAAATGTATAACTTGCAAAATCTATCAGCGACACAAAAAATGAAAACATAAAATGCATTCAAAGTCTTTAGAGTAGCAAAACACTACTCACGGGATTGAACTGTTTTTACTCAGAAGCATTTTAATTCTTTGGGACTCCTAAACGTTGACGGAAATCATCTTCCATGAGTGGAAGACCATCGCGCAATTTGATCTTGGGTTCCCATCCGAGAAGTTCATTTGCTTTGGTAATTATCGGCTTCCTTTGACGAGGATCGTCAGGAGTATTTTCTACCATTGTGATTTCCACTTTCGGATTTATGATCTGCAAAAATTATTTTTTGAATGTTAGGAACAAGAGGTTATTAAGTAGTTTATTGTAGAGCTGAGGTTCGGGTCACTGACCTCCTTCACAGTCTCGGCCAGTTCTAGCATGGTAAATTCACCTGCGAACGAAGGGTAACGCATGCGCTTCAGTATTCGGTAATAATTGAACCAATTTTAGTTTTTTTAATGACAGATTATATGGGTTAACCTGGATTTCCAATGTTGATTGGTCCGGTGTGGTCGCCTTCCATTAGCCGAACAAGACCATCAACCTTTGCAGATGTAAAATGGTGTTAGCTGAAAATACTCATTCCCATTTGAACTGGTACAGCCAAGATCAATTGACCCAATGAACGCGTACCATGTCAGAAACGTAGCAGAAACTGCGAGTTTGTGTTCCAGGTGCTTGGACAGTCAATGGCTTACCACTTGAGTTAACATTTCAACAAGTTAGTCCGTAAAGCTAACTCAAGTATCAGATGCAGGTAGTCGAGACAGGTAATTGAAAACAAGATGTAACGCAAATTAAACTAGCTTATAAATGATAAAAGTTCGAAACTTACCGGATGGCTTGAGCAATGAAGTTGCTAACAACACGTCCATCATCAATATTCATCCTTGGTCCGTATGTGTTAAATATTCTTGCAATTCGGATTTCTGACAAAAGATAAAACAATATTGAGATACAAGTATTTCATCTTATACTTACTAACAGATAAAAACAAGTATTTTCTCAATAGTACCAATGCCATGCTGACGGTGATAGTCAAACATAAGAGTCTCGGCTACTCTTTTTCCTTCATCATAACAACTTCGAACTCCTGCCACGAAAACAACAAAATGCATGCAAAAGATTTCAATCAAAGGCGCCCAACATTTTTTTAAAATATCACTTATTTTTCTTCTTTATACAAAAGTAAAAAATTACCGATCGGGTTGACATTTCCCCAGTAGCTTTCATCCTGGGGATGCACCAGAGGATCTCCATAAACCTCTGAAGTGGATGTGAGCAAAATTCTGAATATTTCAAACAAAGTGAATAACAAACCATTGAGGCAAATGGTAGACAAGTCGTAGAGGATAGACAATTTTAACTAACCTCGCTCCGACGCGCTTAGCAAGTCCTAACATATTCAATGTACCCATCACATTTGTTTTGATTGTCTGCCATGCAGAGTTATATAATTTCAAACAATGTGAACTGAGAAACGACAAGCTTTGGAACTAATCAACCAGGAAACGAAACGCAAACAAGTACCTTGACAGGGTTGTGCTTGTAGAAAATTGGAGAAGCAGGACATGCAAGGTGATAAATCTGATCAACTTCAACCAACAATGTCTCTGTGACATCTGCACAACCGCAACAGCAAAAACATTAAACATAAGGAACTGAACAAACTGAGCTGTAATACTAAAATGGCTACACCATAAAAAGCATCAGGTTCTAACAAATTCTTCTTAATCCAAAACTATCTTCAAAAGTTTATTGTGTACCATGTCGGATAAGCTCGAATCTGGGATGACCAATCCACTTCCTCAGATTATCTTTCGACCCGGTGAAGTAGTTATCAGCAACAATCACCTGTAACACGCAACCATAGCAACATTTCAATAATCTAGTATACCCGCATTTCATCATTTAAATCAAATCATCGTCATCCCACATCCACAATCCCAACAACCAAAGCAAACCCAGACTAAAAACACTGACCTCATTCTTCTCATTCTCCATTAACCTATCAACCAAATGAGACCCAATAAATCCAGCTCCACCAGTCACCAAGATCCTCATATTTGCCTTCAAAAAAACAAAAACCAACAATCAGATCAACCAATCGAGACCCGATGAATCCAGCTGCAAACACTAAATTCCTATAAGATCATATTACCTGGAAAAACTTTGAGTTTCTTAAAGGAGATGGGGCAGGAGGTGTTTTGCTATCTCCATTGGTAGCCATCACTCAAATTCAGATCAGAAACAGATCTCTTTCCAAACCTTCCATATCAATCAAAATCCCAAAATTCAGATATGCAATATCCTTAAAACTCTGATCAATCAAACACTCTTTATAACCTTGAAAATATATAAACATTTAAAATCCTAAACATTAAAAATCAAGGAATGCTCAGACAAAGACAATAACTCTAATCCCCGTGTACTCATCGCAGCCTCGCATCTCAACTAAATGCCCAACAAACTCAGATCTCACAATCAAAACAACAATAACTAATCCGACTGAGAATTGATGATCGAGCTAAAAGTAAAGGTACCATTGTTAACCTGGAGATGAAGATGAGTAAAGTCGAAGATTTAATTGAGATCGGGACAAGGACAGAACTGGGAATTCTGAGTGTGTGAGGTTGTTTCTTGTTTGTTGGTTTTTTATAATGTGTTGAATTTGGGATGACGTCAGCAGATCTGAGTATGAAAGGAAATTATAAATTTTAACTTGAATTATTTTTGTTATGGTACGGTGTCAATTTTTTAATAATGAGAAAATGAACGGATCTGTTGTAATTGTGAAATAACTTTTATAAATATTGAACGTTTAGGAAAAAAGATTGAGCAGTACTCAACAATTATAATAAAAGTAGGAGAATATGGAAATGTAAACCAGATTGAAGGTTGGTACTTGACTAATAGGGTCTCAAAATTTGATATTGGAAACTCAGATTGATGGTTACATCATCTCCTGTGATTTCCGCACGCAGCGGCTCACTTTCTTCTTGAATTGATCTCTATTTTCTCTCCACTCTTTCTGCAATAAGACAAAGACCAGAGGAAACGGGATAAGTTCCTTGCAGTGGATTACAATGAATTTATGGAGGTAGATTTAACAAAACTGAACAACGAAGAAGAAGAAGAAGAAGAGATAAAAAAATAGATGGGTGAGGAGCAGGGACTTACTGCTGCTTCAACATTTGCCGGGGACTCATCGTTGGGGCTGGAAAGCATAGAGATAACACTCAACACTATGCTCTCAACCTTCAAACAGATACAGGTGTAAACTCAATATTTTGTTTTGAACAAAATAAAGAATACAAATATTTTCTTGACTTGATTTTCAGAAGTTGAGTGTTCACTTTCTATTGCTCCTCTGATTCTACTTTGTTAATACTTGTGTCTGCGTAAGCTTGGTTGACTTGAGCAAGTGGAGGTCACAATGACTTGTTTTTACTTGTGTGTTGAGGATGCTTTGCAGGCGGTGCGTCGAGCACTTGTTGACTGCGGAAGCTGGAGTGGATTTGTTTTGCAGGCGGTGCGTTGAGCACTTGGTGACTACTTGAGCTGAAATCCCTCGTCAAGAGCGTTGTCTTCTCTTCTTTGCGAGTTCCTCTTCTCTTCTCCTCCTTTTTCCTTCCTCTTCCTCTTCTTCTCCTCCTCCTTTCTTTCTCTTCTTTTCTCCTCCTTTCCTTCTTGATTTCTCTCCTCCTCTCCTTCTTGCTTCTTGATTCTTGATGATTGATGATTTCTTTTTGTGAGGTTAGGTCCCCTTTTATAGCCTCCAATTTCCAGCATTAAAGGTCCTCGGATATTGGAAAAATTCAGCCATTTATGGCTAAATTTGTTGAGTTCTTCGAAGCTCATAAATGCTGCCTCTCCAAGCTTACGTCTCTTGCATTTTCCAAGCGTACGTCTCTTGGATTTATAATAAATCCTTTGACGTGGGCTTGGGAAATTACAGGAACGTAAGCTTGACTTAATTTGGTTCAATTTGCTGGTTCGAATGGTCCAATCTTCTGGTTTGGTTGGTCCAATTGGCTGGTTCGACCGGTCCAATTCTTCTTAATAAAATAATTAATTTGAATATTAATTCAAATAATTACTTTATATATTTTTAATTTTCAGCACTTAAATTAAAATTTTAGTGCCTACAAATTGCCCCCTCAGGACTGAGTCATGCGAACATTGTTTGAATGTGTCAGCGAGGCGAGGTACTGATCCTTGACAATTGAAATTGTTTTAATTCCCTTAGGACCAGTCTTCTTCTTTTCTAAATCTGTATCTGCTTTCCGCTTATCTGCCGATCTGCACATCCGCTGATCTGCTCATCTGTTGATCTGCATATCCGTTGATCTGCTCATTCGCTGAACATGCTGCTGCTGACTGTGCTGGACTGGTGATCTGTTGCTTATTTGGTGATCAAGTGATCTGGACTGCAGATTGATAGCTTCGACTGACGGGCTTTTATCTTTGATCAGCTTGTATTTTTTTGAGCCGTTCACAGTTTAAACTCTTGCGGGCCAGGAGCATAGTAACTTTTTTTTTGTGAGGGGACTGCACTTGAACAAGATTTTTATTCAAGCTGCCTACGTACTTGCAAACTGACATAGAAGACAATCTGCAAGATCAAGTCGACGTAGTTCATCTTATGCAGTTTATACTCTTGCTTAGGAGTTAAAGCTTTGATTCTTCAGGAGTAGTACCGCTTCAAGAACTTCCCATTTATAGGGCCAATACGCAAGCCGTCTTGATCCACAATCTTGTACGCACCATTTGTATACACTTCTCGCACGACATACGGACCGTCCCATTTTGACATGAACTTGCTGCCTGTTTTGTGTGAAGTAATGATGGGTCTTCTAACAGCCAAGACTAAATCACCAACTTGGAAAGATCGAGGACGCACTTTTTTGTTAAATGCTCGTGATAGTCTCGCTTGATAACATTGCAAATTCTGTTGAGCATGCAGTCTTTTCTCGTCAAGAGCTTCCAACTCTGCAAGGCGTAACTTGTCATTTTCTTCGGTAGTAAGCCCTTCTTGGATGGCGACGCGCATGGATGGAATTTGAAGTTCTAGTGGCAGCACTGCTTCTACTCCATACACCAAAGCATACGGGGTAGCCAAAGTTGATGTCTTGCATGTAGTTCGATATGCCCAAAGTGCTTCGCCTATCTTTTCATGCCAATCACGCTTTGACTTTGATACTATCTTCCTCAACAAGTTGCACAATGTTTTGTTGAAGGCTTCAGCTAAACCATTTGCAGGGGCGTTATACATTGATGACTTATACTGCTTGAACTTGAATTTTTCACATAGAGCAGTTATATGCTTGTTGAAGAATGGAGTGCCATTGTCGGTTATGATTCGTCTTGGAATGCCATACCGGTAGATGATTTGAGTCCTTATAAAGTCAGCAACGTTTTCCTTTTTAACTTCCCGCAATGTGACTGCTTCTGCCCACTTGGAGAAATAATCGGTTCCTGCAAGAATGTATGCATGTCCATTGGATGCTTTTGGCGTAATCGGTCCACTACATCGAGTTCCCCATGCTTCGAATGGCCAGGATGCTACGGTGGGATGTAAAGGCTCTGGAGGTTGATGTATGAAGTTAGCATTGAATTGACAAGTGTCACACTTTTTGGCAAACTCCATGCAGTCTTGTACCATAGTAGGCCAGTAGTAGTAGCCCATTCTTTTGATGCGGTCATGGAGCTTGGGACCAGATTGATGAGCACCACACACACCTGCATGAGCTTCTTGGATGGCTTCGAAGGCTTCCTCCTCACCAAGGCACCTCAACCATTGTCCAAGGAAAGAGCGTCGATAGAGAGTTCCTTTGTAGTATATGAACTTTGGAGCGCGTCGTCGTATTTCCGTCTTATGCTTTGGTCGTCTGGCAACTTTTGATGGTTCAAGAAGTTGATGATGTCTTGACGCCAATCTTCCTTTTCAGCTTCATAGACATGTATTACATTTGACGACTCGGCATTCTCCTCATCCTCTGTGAATGGTGTAACAACCCAGTGATTACATATTGGCACGGACATGGTTTCTTCTGCCCCCAGTGCCAAAGTGGCTGCGAGGTTTGCGAGCGCGTCAGCCAACTTGTTGGCACTCCTTGGAACATGCCGATGTGGATGGAGTTAAAAGTGTTGAGTAGTTGGATTGCATGCTTGTGGTGTTATAAGATCGTCTTTCTTGACTTCATAGTCGTTGAGCACTTGATTGATCACGAGCTGTGAATCTCCATATATATCCATGTTGTTGATGCCTATCTCGATTGCCATTTGAAGTCCTAACAAGAGAGCTTGATATTCGGCTACGTTGTTTGAGCATAGCTGAGTTAATGTGAAGGAATAAGGCAATACATGCTGCTCTGGTGACACAAAGACGACTCCTGCTCCTGCCCCATCTCGTCTTGCAGCACCATCAAAATACATTTGCCATGGTGGAAGAACATCAATGCAAAACACTCCTTCACCTGGAAGATCAGCAGAGAACTCCCATTCAGCTGGGACTGGATGATCTGCAAAGAAGTCTGCTATGGCTTGACCCTTTGTCGCCTTTTGAGGTACAAACACTAAGTCATATTGCTTGAGAAGCACTGCCCATTTTGCAAGTCGACCAGAAAGAACAGGTCTTGAGAGTATATACTTGATGGGGTCAGCTTTGGAAACCACACGTACTGTATGAGCTTGCATGTAGTGCCTCAACTTCTGAACAGCAAAAACTAATGCAAGACATATCTTTTCAATAGGAGAGTATTTGAGTTCAGCTCCAATCAAAGTTCGACTTAAGTAGTAAAGCGCTCTTTCTTTACCCTCTTCATTTTCTTGAGCACACATTGCCCCCAGTGATTTTTCTGTGCCGTAATGTAAAGGATTAATGGCTTTTAGGAATCGGTGCTCCCAGTACTGGTGCCGAAGACAAGTATCTCTTTATACTTCAAATGCATTGCGACACTTATCATCCCAGACAAATGCAGCATCCTTTTTCATGAGGTGGCTGAATGGTTGACAACGTCCTGCGAGGTTAGAGATGAATCGGCGTATGTATGCGAGTCGTCCCTGCAGTCCTCGTAACTCTGTCAAGTTCTTTGGTTCAGGCATTTCTTGAATGGCTTTGATCTTTGTCTGATCTATCTCGATGCCTCTGTGTGTGACCACGAATCCTAAAAACTTTCCCGAAGTTACACCAAATGCACACTTCAGCGGTTCATTTTGAGTTTGCATTCTCGAAGTCTGTTAAAGACTGAACGAAGATCTTTGATGTGGTCAGCTCTATTTCTTGACTTTACAACTACATCATCCACATAGCATTCGATCGTCTTGTGCATCATGTCGTCAAAGATCTTTTGCATTGCACGTTGATAAGTCGCTCCAGCATTCTTGAGACCGAATGGCATTACTTTATAGCAGAATATTCCCTTGGGCGTGCGAAATGCAGTGGCTTCTTGATCTTCTGGCGCCATTCGTATTTGATTATAGCCGGCGGTGCAATCCATAAAAGAGAGAGCTTCGTGTCCAGTTGTTGCATCGATCATGAGTTCAGTGACAGGCAAAGGGAAGTCATCCTTGGGGCATGCCTCGTTGAGATCTCGAAAGTCAACACATACACGTAGTTGTCCGTTCTTCTTTCTTACCGGCACGATGTTAGCAATCCAGGTGGGATACTCTACTTCTCGGATGAAGCCGGCGTCAATGAGTTTGTTAACTTCTTTTTCGATCTCAGGGACCAACTCTGGGCGGAACCGTCTTTGAGCCTGCTTCTTGGGTTTAATGCCTTTTTTGATTGCAAGACGATGAACTGCAACTGTTGGACTGAGCCCCGGCATTTCAGCATAGTTCCATGCAAACACATCCTTGTATTCGTTCAAGAGATTGGAGTACGCGTCTTGTTCTTCTTTGGTCAAAAGTGCGCTCACGTATATTGGACGTGGATTTTCTGGACTCCCGAGATTTAACTCTCTCAAATCATCTACTGTTGATTGCCCCCCGTCCTCCAGCGTAGGTGGAGCTTGGTCAGCCTCAACTTCTGCATGTTCATTTTCATCAGGCACTTCTTCTGCAGTAACATGGAATGACGCTACCACCTCTTCCTCAACAGCTTCATTGTCTATTAGATGCTCTCCTGTTTGTGGGGGCGCCTTCAAACGATTGAAAACAGAATCCATAGGAAGAGATAAGCGGTCAAACACTGTGCGTTTCTGTTTTTGGGGAGTGTAAGACGACTTGTTGTTGCGCTTTTGCTGCACGTCCAATCTGTTGAATGCAGACGTTTTAAGAGGAAGCGTCTTCCTTTTCCTTGGCAAATTCATCCTTTCAAATACTGAAGGACGCATTTGATCAACTGGTGGTGCTATGCGATCAAAAATTGAGGATTTGGGCGAAAGAGAGTTGTCTGCTGCATGACTTTCTTTAGTCTCTTCTGCAGTGATATGATGAGCTGACGATGTCTGACTTTTCGACGAGCAGAAATTTTTACCGGTGAAGATTTATACCCCAAGCCATCGTGATTGGGTATTGTACTTTGTAACTTTCCGAGGCTATAAGAATGAGGTGCAATTACTTTTCCAAGCGGCGCAGGGTTTCTGAAGTTATACCCCGACTTCTCCATCAGTTTGAAAGCATTGGGGTCGAATCTTCCTTTGATGTTCGATTCTTCTTCTTGCAAGATGAAAGGACGAAACCCGCAAGTGGAGCCTCCGTAGCTTGTGTTTGTGGTGCGCTGGGTAAGGGGAGTATGACTTTTGCTACCCATTCCTGCTTGACAACATTTTTTGCTCTCTTGTCTTTTACATGCGTCGATGAAGAACTTTGACATTCGGCAAACGGGCTTTCTCCATCCTTGCGACGACACTTCGGTATGTATCGCAAAATTGGACTTCTTGACTTGGATGTTGACTCCATTTGCTGGTGGTTGGAAGAATATGTGTCTTGCTCTAGCTTCGGATTTCTCCAGTGACTGAGTATTGCTCTCAATTAGTTTCGGCACAACACTCCTTCCTTTAACTTCTCCAGTTGAAGGGATAATAGATGGCATAAGTTCACTGGACACATCATCCTCCTCGAAGAACTTTGAATCTGCGAAGAATGAATCAGCTTTTGTGAAGGGCTTAGTATCTCCACTTATCTTTCTTTCACCTCCACGATAAAATTTTAAGCATTGGTGAAGGGTTGACGCAACAACTCCATTTTCGTGCACCATGGGCGCCCAAGTAGTAGCTTGAATGATGTTTTGGATTCGATAACATGGAACAAAGTCTCTGAAGATAAATCAGCCATGGTGAGATTCACACGTATCATGCCCATTGCCCGCTCTCCATTCAAATTGAAGCCGTGGATCATGATTCTACTGTCAGACAATTCATCAATTGTGATTCCCAACTCATTCATTGTGGCTTTGGCATAAGGTTGACTCCTGACCCTCCATCTATTAAGATTCGGCCGATTCGTTGTCCCCTAATATAGCCAGTGACGTACAAAGGTCTGTTGTGAGGTTTGGATCCAAGGAGCAAATCTTCATCAGAGAATGTCAAAGCAGTATTGCAAGATATACATTTGGTTGATCTTTCTGCAGTCTTTACTTCTTCTTTATTAGCTTCCGGACTTAGGAGTGCTTGCATTTGCTGATCTTCGTCCACAAGTCATCGACCACTTGGGGCTGTACTTGAATGTTAGAATCTTGTGGTGCTGATGAAGTTGAAGCTTCAGTCGTTCCTTGTCCTCTTTCTCAGCGTTACCTTTGTTGTTGCAACTGTGTTGACAAACTGTATCAAGAAAACCTTTGGGGAAGAATTCTTCTAGCTTAGCAAGAGTTGGCGAACTTCTCTTTAAGGGATCACCCGACTGTTTGTGACTCTTTAGCCATCTTTTTCATCTTTCTTTTTGGAGTATGGTTTGTTCTTAGCTCCATGCTTCTTCATCGATGTGAAATTTGTGGTTGAGATTGACTTGCCTTCTCGGCTTTCTTCGTGTTACTAAAGTCCACCCTTCATCATCGTGTACATCTCCAGCATTTTGTGACATAGCTTGTGTGCCTTGAATCAGGGTATCTGACAATGTTGGCCTTTGCACGCACACTTCAACTGGTGGATGGCTGCCAAACTGTATTTCATACTTGCGCCATTTTTGAGGGTTGAGATCTGATCGATAAACCGCTGTGGACGTACAGTTTGCTTCAATAGCTTCATCAGAGTCTAGTAGTATTTTCCCTTCCTAGCAAGCCTCATGATCAGCTCTTTCAATGTGATGCAATCTTCTATACTGTGACTAACCAATCTATGGTATCGACAATATTTGGGATCATTGGTCAAGTTAACCTGCTCGGGACGCTTTGGTTCAGGAAGCTTGATGACATTCTTCTCGAGCAGATCATCTAGCATGCCTGACAAGTCGGAATCAGGGAATGGATACTTCTTGCCTTGCAATTCCTTTAGTGTCGGCTTAGTGTGCTTGAAGTCCCTTGCAGGGAAGTTCTTCTTGTCGTTGGACTTGTATTTTCCCGAAATCTTGACTGGGGTGCTACTGTTGTTAACCGCCATGGTTTCTTTTGGACTACTTTTATTAACCTTGTCAGTCTTTCTGAACTCCTTCTTTTCGACGGGAACAGGGCGCCTAGATGCTCGACTCTTCACAGTGATCTCCATGTCATGAGCACGTGTGGCCAACTCTTGAAAACTTCTGGGCTTGATGCCTTTGAGGATGTACAAGAGCTCCCAACTCATCCCATCAATACACATCTCTACAGCAGAGGTTTCACTTATGCGGTCCTTGCACTCGAGACTTAGCGCACGCCATCGATTGATGTAATCTACCACTGGTTCTTCCTCCCATTGTTTGGTGTTTGTCAGCTCGCTCATGCTGACAATGCGTCTTGTGCTGTAGAATCGGTTGAGAAATTCATCCTCCATATGATCCCAGCTGTCAATTGACTCAGCCTCCAGGTCTGTATACCAATCAAAGGCGATTCCCTTCAATGACCGTACAAATTGTTTCACTAGCAAGTCGCCGTCAGTGCCAGCATTGTTGCATGTCTCAATGAAGTGTGCAATGTGCTGCTTTGGACTTCCTTTGCCATCAAATTGTTGAAACTTGGGTGGTTGATAGCCAATAGGCATGCGTAAGTTGTCAATCCTTCTGGTGTAAGGCTTTGAGTAGCGGGAACCACTTGAGGAGCCACCACTTAGCTGATTCTTGACTGCATTTGCTATCATCCATTGCAGCTGCTTTTCATTGTAGGTGACACCTTCATTCTTTGCATCTTCAGCTTCGGCATCATCATTTTCTGACTCCTCATCCTCATCAGCCGTTTCAGATTTGGCTTTCTCTTCACGCAAGTCATTGACCTCTTTCTGAAGATCTTCAATCTGTTTGACCTTTTCCTCATTATCTTTCGCCATTTGCTCAATCATCCTCCTCATCTCAAGCATTTGCTCCTCAAGTGATTTGGTACCAATTGTCATGACAGACGTTGTGCATGATGACATATCCTTCTCAAGCGAGGCTGACTTTGACTTTGGTGAAGAAGCAACATTGGTTGAAGTTCTTCCATTTTGATGTGAACTGTTGGATGCAATGAGTGCTTTTGTAGCAGCAACAATGGAAGCAACAGTGAATGTGCGTTCCTTGGTTGGCACCTTAGCAGCTCGTAGGCTTGCAGCAGCTTGGTTGACAAGCATCCTCTTGGTCATACTCCTAGTGCAAACACCAGTGTGTGCAGGCTTGGCTTGCAATGCTGCAGCATAGCTTCGGTTGGATGTGGGAGGGCTAGTTGGTTGAGCAGACATCTTTGTAGTTGGTTTGATCACGTTGTAGGGATGAGAGGTGGAAAGCTTCACGTCGGGTTCACCAAATTTGTAAACTCAATATTTTGTTTTGAACAAAATAAAGAAACAAATATTTTCTTGACTTGATTTTCAGAAGTTGAGTGTTCACTTCTATTGCTCCTCTGATTCTACTTTGTTAATACTTGTGTCTGCGTAAGCTTGGTTGACTTGAGCAAGTGGAGGTCACAATGACTTGTTTTTACTTGTGTGTTGAGGATGCTTTGCAGGCGGTGCGTCGAGCACTTGTTGACTGCGGAAGCTGGAGTGGATTTGTTTTGCAGGCGGTGCGTTGAGCACTTGGTGACTACTTGAGCTGGAATCCCTCGTCAAGAGCGTTGTCTTCTCTTCTTTGCGAGTTCCTCTTCTCTTCTCCTCCTTTTTCCTTCCTCTTCCTCTTCTTCTCCTCCTCCTTTCTTCTCTCTTTTCTCCTCCTTTCCTTCTTGATTTCTCTCCTCCTCTCCTTCTTGCTTCTTGATTCTTGATGATTGATGATTGATGATTTTTTTTTGTGAGGTTAGGTCCCCTTTTATAGCCTCCAATTTCCAGCATTAAAGGTCCTCGGATATTGGAAAAATTCAGCCATTTATGGCTAAATTTGTTGAGTTCTTCGAAGCTCATAAATGCTGCCTCTCCAAGCTTACGTCTCTTGCATTTTCCAAGCGTACGTCTCTTGGATTTATAATAAATCCTTTGACGTGGGCTTGGGAAATTACAGGAACGTAAGCTTGACTTAATTTGGTTCAATTTGCTGGTTCGAATGGTCCAATCTTCTGGTTTGGTTGGTCCAATTGGCTGGTTCGACCGGTCCAATTCTTCTTAATAAAATAATTAATTTGAATATTAATTCAAATAATTACTTTATATATTTTTAATTTTCAGCACTTAAATTAAAATTTTAGTGCCTACAGAAACATACCTGGACATGGTATTAGAAACGGAAGAACCTACTTATAAAAAGTGAGTGCGAAAGTAACACAACAAAAATAAAAAAATTTCATCTCAAATTCCAAACAGCCACCATTTACAACACAACCACAAATGACACCAATTCTTGCATTCATTTTTATCATCATATCTACCACTACAGTTCAAATCAATATACAAAGATTCACATGAAGTTCAATTTCAAAACTAATTCCATCAACTTCATCACAAAATCACAAAATCACATCTCTACACCAAATCATCCATTTCCAAACACTAAATCATCTCCAATCCATTTCAATCAAAACTGCAATTGTAAACACACCATACTCACAAATTCAATAAGCACATCCGATCGATCCTAAAAGAAACTAAAACCACAACTCAACGACTCTTATCAAATATTCACCAAAACCTTACCGCGAAACATGCCCGGAGATGCCATTCACAGTCCTGAACTGAGCCCTAAAGATTGAAGATGCTCTTCCAAGTCTACATAGCGCCATCGGGTCTTCAAACCAACCGCCGATCGTCGGAAATTGAATTGAAACAGAACGCTGAAGATCGACGACACGCAGATAACAACAATCAAAGACTCGGAATTTCCTTCGAATTATTAAATATAATAATTACGGAAATAAAAACTGGGCCGTTTATTGGGCCATCTCGACGGACGCAGCTGCCGAGTCAAATAATGTAGACTAGAAGCCCGAACGGTCGGACAAACTTATATGCATAGCCACACTGCGGATTAAACTCCGTCGTTTTATTAATACAACATGACATATTTTAATAGTGAAAAAATACAAATAAATATAAAAAATAAAATCGATGTATTTTGACTGTTAGTTGTACAAAATGAAGATGATAGAAAAAGTATTAAGTTGAGAGGCATCTATCTTTGTGACCCCTTAATTACGATGACGAGTTGTTCCTAAACACAGGGCACGCTGCATGGCAAACTGAAAAACAAAAGTTCTTGTGATCAGATTATTTCCCTTTGCACTTGTTGGAATTTAGTGAAGTAAAATGAGGGTGCGCCTCATTTTGTGAGTCGTTTTAAAAAGGGCTACGAGCCTCGAATCAAAAAGACTTAAAATATAAGAAAAAATTCGTGTTTTGAGTATTCGAACTTTAAAAACGGACTCGAAATGAAGGAGATAATGTTGTACAAAGTAAGGACCAAAACATGAGTCTAGTGAGTCCATGAGGAATGAATCCATATATCACTTTGATTATTATCCCACATAGGAAAATGGTGGGAAGAAATGTAAGTTTATATATGATTCCACATGAAAATGTCTCGCGCACGCATTATGGGCACGTCGAATGTTGTCCAGTCAGGGGCGGATGTATAAAGGATGTAAAAGATCGAGGACTCCGTTCATTGGCTGTTGCAAGACAGGTATGTCATAGTTTGCAATGCGTTAACAATGAATCTCATAACAGTTATCACTCATTTCTCTATAGGAAGTAGCAGAGAAGAGCAAAGACAGTCCTGGAGCACCATGGCAGTTTGTTGGCTTGCTTCCTCTGATTGATCCTCCAAGGCATGACAGTGCTGAAACTATCCGACGTGCTCTTAATCTTGGCGTAAATGTGAAAATGATCACCGGTATACCTGATATTGAATTTAATTACATACTATGTTGAAATTGAATCGTAAAATGTTACTCAAATTTTATATTTAGATTCTTTAGGGGATCAGCTATCATAGCCAAGGAAACTGGAATGAGGCTATGAATGGGCACCAACATGTATCCTTCTTCTTCGTTGCTCGGAGGAAAGACTGATTCAACTCTTGAATCCCTTCCTGTTGATGAACTGATAGAAAAGGCTGATGGTTTTGCTGGAGTCTTTCCAGGTGGGTTCTTCAATTGCCCTCATATTTGTTACTAGGTCCCGCAGCTGGTCCTTCGTGGAAAGCCGTGGGCTGCTTTTAATGAGTGCTTTCCTTGCAGCTCAATTGGTAATGATTTTTGTTTCTTTACCTGGTGGCTTTTATTAGTTTTTAGTTCCACCCAAAAATACTAAGGAATCACATGGCAAGGATGCTTGAGCATCCCATATTTGGCTAGGGAAATGTGACATCATCCTCCTGCTGAAACAGAATTAACTCAGCAACCTTTGTTATATTGAAACCTGGAAGTTTTTTCCATTTTGAGATATGTACTGCTGTTGACAGGTTGCAACTCTAATTGCTGTTTATGCACATTGGACGTTAGCAAAAATCAAGGGCACGGGATGGGGTTGGGCTGGCGTCATTTGGATTTACAGTATTGTTACCTACATTCCTCTTGATGTTTTGAAGTTTGCCATTCGGTATGCCCTAAGTGGGAAAGCCTGGGACACTCTGTTAGAGAACAAGGTATGTTTCTAGAAACTTAACTTAATACATGGTCTTAAAGCTCAACATCTCCAAAACCA